>CAEGAF010181399.1:0-46534 GCA_903067075.1 Micropoecilia bifurca
GCAACAAACTTTTCTCCGCTGCTCACAAAGGATTTTGCGCTTACGTCACTATGATGTCATCTCGACTAGTCGACATCGACTAGACTATTATCATGAAGTAGTCGATCTTAAAAAATATGTAGTCGTTCAACTCCTAGTACAAACCTATTTTTGCATAGTTATTTTCTCCAATTGTTATGGAAAATGAATGGACTTTGATGGGTTGAATTCAATGGTCAATGGCTATAAAATCTCCAGCCATTCTGAAAAGCATATTTTAATTAGAGAATTGATAAGAAGGGAGACTAAATGCATTCTTAAAATATGTTACAGTTGGTTGAAAGAAATAGAGCTTTTTAGCCATAAAATTACACATGCTCTTGTCACATGTACTGTATCAATCCACAGACAGTGGTTGGAACTGGTCAAGCTTTCCGACCGACCATGCCAACTAGAAAAAGCACATCCTGCTGAAAAACAGGGAAAAGCCCCGGCCTTTTCTCGGAGCCTCACCTCTTTGGCATTTGTTTTATCCAATCCGATCTGTGACCCTTCAGCTGGATTAACTGGGCCTTTTGGAAACAAGACGGTGCCCACCCATGCACCATGACCTAATCATAGCTAAACAGTCGGAGTGTTAGGGTTTTGCAAAGCTCCAAGAATGTAGCTGGCGTCTTCGCATAAAAATCTAAGTGGGAGGTAAAGCCGATGTGTGGAGGGTAAATAATTTGCCTGGAGTCGTGTTTGGGCTCATCCTGACCTCTGAGGCCCGACTGTACTTAAAGCTGCTGTTATCACTCCATGGGCTTTTTTTAACCTGTGGCCCTGAGAGCAAACTCTCACCAGGCCAGATGTTCTAAATACAGTAAGTTTTGTCTGTTTCTCCAAGGCTCCATCTGAAACTGCCACTCCAATGCAGTCATCACCCAGCAGCTTCAGCCGGTGCCAGGGGAACATGCCAAAGACCCGGACCCCTGCTGAGTGAAGGCCCAGCTGGGCTTTTAACCAAAACACAACAACAGATCAATGCCTCACAGCGTGGAGCGAAGTTTGCCAATATACGTCCAATAGCTTCTGAAAAATTACAACGAAACACTGTTAACTGCAATCAATCATGACTTTTCAGGCTAATGTGACACATTAACATGAGAAGTCTTTCATGTTTAGCAGCAGCCTAAACCTATCTGGTCATCTCTTGGTGCCAAAATGTAAATTATATGAAAGCCTAGTGACCATCAACTAAGTTAACAAGGATAAGAAAAGAGTTACAATAAATGGTGGAGAAAAGATGGTTAACAAAAGATATTATGAGAATGAAATCATTATTAAGTTAGACCTCGCACAGTATTAGTGTGATGTTCAGAAAGAGCATGGAAAATGTCCCGGTCAGACAGTGGGGATGCAAAGTGTTGTCCTGTCAGACTGTCAGTTACCGAAGCCAATCATCCACAACCCCCCCCCCCCCCCCGCCCCCCCACAAAAGCGCACATGGGGTTGGCAAAACCCTGCCAGATCACACACAGAATAAAAATTCATGGGGTCTAAATGACCACATCTCTTATTAGACCGTCAGAGGGTTTGGTGAAATTCTGACTAAATCAACCAATCAGAAAATGAACAATATCATCAAGCAGCAAAGGTAAAAAAAAAAAACCAAAACTGTAGATTTCAGAAGTACAACCTGTAAGTTGTAGTTTGTCAAACATGACGTAAAGTACAATAAAGAACCCTGTAACTTCCTTGTAAGTTCAAAGAAAGCACTAGATGGGTACTCTGGTAGCGCCATAAAGCTAGGTGGTTTATGTAAAATTCTGACACAACTATGGGAAATTATTACTGTTAGATACTGCTACTATCAAATGTTGTGTAAGTTTGGAGTAAACTTTTAAAATGCTACCAAAAAGGAAATGCGAATTAGGCATATTTCCATGTACTGGTTTGGAGTATGAACTTAGTCTGTTAGTAAAGTACTGGCTGTATTATGGACATTTTCCAAACCACAGCTTGTCATAACTTATTTTCATTTAATTAGCTGAATCTAAATAATCTGTTTCCATCGATAGTGCAGTATTTCTGACAGATAAGTCCTAAATGTTTATAAGAAGCGTGATGCTTTAGCGACTCCAGAAAGGGAACCTTGAGGGCGAAAGCCCCGAGTCTAGGGAAATATTTACAGGCCACATCAAAGTGCAGCAAAGCCGTGTAAGTCTGTGCTGTCATCAGGCAGCCCTCTGCTAATGACAGGGCACTGAAATAATCCTCGGCACACATGGAGGAATGCAAGGAATGCCGCACGCCTGTGGTCGTATGAGAACAGTGGGCGTTTAAAGGTGGAGATTTAAGGAAGGACTAGATGCATGTAATGCTGCACGTTATATCTTCAGCTGCGCATTATTTCTGACGGCTTTATGACTCCAGTGAAAGCCACACCACTCCCCTGAGGACAGGTACTGCTGCTCAGACCACAATGAGCTAAATCCACTGACCTGAGACTTTATGGCAGGCATATTTCTTCGGACCGGTTCTCTAACAACTGCAGCGAAGCAGTTTGGCACCAAGAGCACCGACCGTAACAGCTAATGAATCAGTTGGAAAACAGCTTTAAGTCTTCTGAACTGGATGTAGAACAGCATTCCTGAATTCAGCTGAGAAAGTTGTGATTCAGGTCCACTCCTTTTTACAACATTGCATCATTGCTTGTAGGACTTATGCTAAACAGCTAGCATTACTTTTGACTTTAGAGTCTTCCAGGATACAGAGGAGCTTATTGTTAACTACATGTTGTCTTTGACCTGTGGCTACAAAAAAAGTCACAACCCGTACTCCACCTAGCCTGACCATTGCCTTCAAACCTTCTGCTCAATTCTTATTTCTGGTCAGTGCTCCGTCTGGGATTTCTTCCATTGATCTTGATTTCTCAGGATTTCAACTGGGCAGATCAGCGAACAGAAGGATAAGTTGTTTTAGGTTTAGCTGTGGCAGTGGAAGAACGAAGTCATTCAGTTCATGTTGTCCAGGCTTCCAAATGTCGACCAATTACAGTTGGAGCAACAGGAATGTTTAAGACACAGACTGTCCAATTTGGTGCACACTATTTTCTTTAGGCTTCCTTCAGGGTTGAACTGGAGCATTAAATAAGTCACGGCCAAACATTAGCGACTGCGTAAAATTGAGTTCAATCGATTCAAACGTCAACAGATTCCACGTATCCAGAAAGCAATTGTTTCTAAGTAGCTCAGGGTCCAGATCAACTGGACCAAGTGAAACATAGACTACTGTCCACCACCATGATTGAAAGTTTTCCAAAGGACAGATGAGACCATCATGCCAACAGTGATAGTCAGCAATACCTTGCTGAAACCTCTTCAGTGATTACTGGCAGTTGTCTCATAAATTATCCATTCATTTAATAATCTTTTCCTCTGTATGACAACAGATTTGTTTAAAATGCCTCAAAACCCCTCAAGAGATGTCTAAGCATCAACAGTTGCTTCTCTAAGCTCATTGCTGATCCCACCTTTGAGTTGTCCGAACACACAAGATGATACTAAAGGTCTGGGTATGGGGTACAACTTGAAGCAGAACATTCAGCATTTAGTTTATGTCTATAAATGCTTGTTTATAGTGTTTATAGTGTTGATTTCAGAGGCTGAACTTGTTCCATCCTGACGGTTAATGTGTTTGTAATGTAAAGTTTACCATGTTTATGCTGATAATTTAAAACCTCCCTGCCTTCTGTCACTGCAGGGGTCCAACTGCTTCTTCTCCCTTCAGGAAATACAAAATATGCGCAGACCAAATGAACCTCTGGCTCCAATTCACAGGAGGATTGTTTTAAGGAAAGAAAGAACAGAATCAAACATGCAGATTTGACTGAACTCCATTCATGTAAGAATCAGAATCCAGATTTATAAGTCACAAAACATCAGATGCATTATTCATTTATGAGTCAGAGCAAGTAATCCCACCCTAGCAGAATGTCTGGTTTGGATCTGGAGTGAAAAACAGTGGTGAACCGGCCAGGTCCTGTCTCTTTAAGAGGCGCTGAACTCCCTCCACCACCTTGACGCGTCTGCAGATCTGAGATCCAAGCAGGCGGTAGCCGATAAGACACATTGTGGGAATGAGACCCTGTCCAAAGACAAGGTCAGGACCTTGATTCTTCCCAGCCTATCCCTGCAGACCGATGACATGGTGCTCTGACCCCCTGGACCGCATCATTGAAAACCAGAGAGCTCCGGGTTTGACAGAAGGCTCGGATCCCACATGGGCCGCTGCAAGGCAAAGGTTACGCCGACAGACTGTAAGATTTCTCTCCTGGTGTATGTTTATGGCCTACGTAAGGATGCATTAGGACCGTGAGGTGTGGCAGATGTGCCAGTGTTGGTTTTGGGCTCCTGCCAGGCCACAGCTGCTGCCATGCAAGTCTCCAATGAGAAGCAAACTAATTTAATCAGGTGCAATAATAAAAAAAAACATGCGTTAATGTAATTCATGACTGATCCAGTTTAAGAGAGGCCATGAACTAATCAGCCTGACTAATCGCCTCCTGCCTCTGTTCATATCAAGATGCATCGCTCAACCTTGGTTAAATTCATTAGTCTTATCTGAGGCTGCTGGTCATTCTTCACTCTCATCCCGACGACCCGGCCTCGCTCTATCAGCTCAGCGATCTGCCTTTCATATCCTCGGACCATGATAGTACCCATCACCCTCCTCATGCTAGATGTGGCGTTTATCGGTGCACAGGGCTTCCTCTGGGGTTAATGCGTGTCATTTCTCATTTGGATAAGGGAAGAAACCGCAATCTCCATAGTGTTGGCGTCCATTACAGATATGATGGCAGACGGTTTTATCGGGCACCAGCTACTGCATCTTCACAACATGACTGATTTGTATAATATTTATCTTTAATCTGTCATTTCAAAAATCCTTGGAAGTATTGTATGTATTGGAAAAAATAGCACCCTCCCAGCTGTTTTTCTTCCTTAATCCTCACTAGAGCATCAGATAGCAGCCTCAACCCGTATTTATCTGGCACTTGACATTTTAGATACAGTAGAAAGGCCAAACAATGTATCTATGTAGAGAGCTGACCAGAAAGGTACAATTTTGTTCCACATTAAGTGCTATTCCAGCTGACTACTAGAGAAAAATGATTGAAATCAATAATATTCTAAGTTTGCAAAAAATCCTAAAAGCCCATTTTATAATGAACATGTTTCTGTCTACCTAGAGTCAGTAGATAATTATTATTTTCATATGAGATGGAGGTAAAACATGGCATAATACCGTCTCCAGTTGATCTGTATCAGGTATTCAGTCATTATGGCTTCAGGACTCACTCTGCTGAAGAAAAATCTCCTGAGGTGAAGAAAAATCACCTTAGCTTTTAAAGCTTAGGGGATGTACAGTATGCTAAACAAAAGCTCTAAGCTTTAAACACTAAAAGAAAAAGGACTTTGTCTTTTGTCTCTGTAAATACAAAATGAGATCTAGAAGGTCTCATGTGTCTAATTTTGGAATTCTTCAAGGTCTTCTTGTGAGTTCTCCACCAGAGTGTCCAAACCACAAATTATTCTTCATTTGACCCCCTTAATAAAAGAACAAGCCTCTCTGAACTTATGAAATTGATACAGCCCTTCAAATTAAGGAGATATAAGTTAAGATAGAGTAAAACATCCCAAGCTAACCTTAGGTAAGCTAAGCTAAAGTAAGACAAGCTATACAAAGATATGCTAACCTAGGGTAAGCTAACATTTAATAAAGCAGATAAATAAAAGTAAGCCAAGGTAAACCTGGCTAAAGTATACAGTTCTTGGTCAGGTAAGCTAAATGAATATTTGAAAACAAGCTAAGGTAAACTATGCTAGGAAAAGGAATAAAAAGTAAGCCAACATAAGCCAAAAACAGATGACCTACAATAAACTAAGATAACATATAGCAAGTTAAAAGACACCATAAGCTAAATTTGTATTTCCTTAGGGTTTATATATATATACCAGACCAGATATATATATATATAAACCCTAAGCTAACTTAGCTGAACAGAGACGATAAGCTAAATAAGGTTCACAAAGCTAAGCTACAACCTAAGGAAAACAAAGGCAAGTAAGAAAAAACTGATCAAAAGTGAGCAAGGCTAAGATAAATCAAGTGTGTGAATGAATGAGAGATTGCAAAAAGAGTTTAATTTGGATTCTTTGCTCTGCATTTGTCAGCATTTTAGTGCTAAAGTCCAAAGCCCAATATTGAAGAACCATTCATCTAGTCCAGTTTCAAAGATCACAATCTCACTTTATGTTAGCGAAATTAAAGAGCCTTTGGAGAGATGTAAAAACTTTCATCAACCCTTAACAACGCTAAAGTTGCTGAGCTTTTCAGCTGAACTGTTCTTTGAAACAAAGAATTCTAATAGAAAGGACATAATACTCTTGACAACAGAATAATGTGTCCAAATAACGTTGAATAGGAGCAGTGGGCTACAATGGCTGACTGTAATGGCACACAGGGGCCTCATTGAGTTGTGGACGTTCATGTAACCAATGCCTCCAGTGGGCAGGATATTCTTCATCTGCCTACCTGGCCAACAGCGAGGTGTGTTCAGGCCACAAAAGGCCCCCTGTTCATCATCCAGGGTGAGTTCCAGCAGCTTGGGTTATCTGATGTCCCTGGTCCAGCCAGCACCTACAACCCGGCCCAGCCCAAACATCAACACCTCGCCACCAACAGGAATCCAGATCCCTCCAGATTATCTTTCCAAACATTAAGATAGGCCCTCTGTTTGGGTTCCTCCTCTGCAGGTCGGGTTGACAGAGTGGGCCATTCATGCCTGTTGGGAACAGGGCAAAGCTGTTTGTGAGGGAATGAAACTCATCGGAGCTGACACCAGTCATTTCCGCAGAGCGAGGACCGATGCAGGACGATCGGCCTTACCAGAGTGTTTTCACAGAATCAAGTCACGGCCTATATCAACCTGGGAGCCCTCTGCACCAATACCTAATATGAATCTGTTTAGAGTTGGCTTCATATTTTGATTCAAGCCAGTTTAAACGCACCAGGGCGGACCAGATAGAAATCCACCCTTTAGGAATAACCGCCAAAGCAGGATCCAACGTGTTGACAAGCAGGATGGAAATCTAGGAAAGTCTGGGGGAGGGTTGCAAGCCGTTGTGACACAGTGTCTGAATTTTACAGGCCTAAGGGTTGCTGGGTTTTATTATGATCTGGGGGGCAATATTCAGCCAGGTGTAGTCGGGTTGGGAGGGAGCATGGCGATGACAGACGTGAAGAGGAAGCTTGGAGTTGACAGCCCTCTGGGAGGCAGGAAAAACACGGAGAGGCGAAATCCAGGCAGCTCCACCAGAGAACCAGGCGGAAAAGGGACAGAACCAGAACAAGCATAACGGCTGACACGCTGCACAAAATACCATTAAAACTGATAACTTTGATAATGCCAACTTGTCATGTAAATTAGTACATTTTCAGAGATTTGCATGGATGAAAAGAAATACATAGTATTTTTAATAGAGATGTTGCCCATCAGTTATTACAAAAAAGCATAAAAGGAATGGAGGAACATATTTTAGAAACACTCACATTTATCATGTTGACAATAGAAGGGAGAATGAAGGAATACTCTCTAGTTTAATTCTCCAAACCTTTCCAGAGCTGGAAAATGCTTAAATCACCTCCGCGCATAAGGAGCCTGCATAAATCTCAGTCATCATGAAGGTGAATCTTTCACTGGAGGAAAAGTAAAGAATGATAAAACTTTCACCAAATTTGAAAGTAAAAACCTCAACATGGCAGCAGAGAAAGGAAAGTCAGTTGTATCGGACAACAATAGAAGCAGAATTGTAAAATTTGGATTTCTGAGGTGGAAAAAAGATGACAGATCTACAAAAAAAAAGATAAAGGAATAAATATCTTGAACAGAACAATTTCCTGTTCTTATAAAACCAAAGCCTCACAGAGAAAACAAAGAAATGTTACATAAAAGTAGGAAAATGTATCACCTGGTCAAAAATAGGAAGAACAAAATCTTTAACACAATGTAATGGGGAATTAAAGAAGAGTAGCAAAGACACGGAAAGTTGTGGGAAGGTATCAGAGATGCTCAACAGATGCTGGAAACTGAAGGATTCTGCTGGTGAGACTGTTTCCAGTGTCCTGAACGATGAAGATCTGTTCTGAAGAACATTAGAAACCAAATATTTACATCCACAACATAAAGACACAAATGGTGATCTCCATTGTCCGACAGTAAAGTAAATTTTCACTTTTCCTGTTAGGTCGTCTGTCAAAATGATTTCTAGTTGCCAAATGCCAGAATAAGCAGAGATAAAGTGTTTAGTTGTTACTATGTTTTACATACCCCAAGATCGCCATGCCTTTAAACAATAAAAGCAACTTGTCTAATTTCAAAGGGATCCAGAGATGTAGAAATGGGGTTTCCTGTTATAGTGTGAGTTTGATCCCCTGGCCAAGTACTTAAAATATCTGATCTTCAACCAGCAATCTTACATCAACACCTCATTGTTCCAGAAGCAGCAGCAGCAGCCGTTCATCCTGACCTCCAGATAGGTGTTTGTTTCCACAGATACTCCAGCCAGAAACCCTTCATCAAACTGCCTGACTGCTCCACACTCTCGCTGCAGCTCTGTTTCTTTAATTCAGGAAGTGATTTACTGATGGTCTGACGGTCTGCTGGGGAGCCGGCCGGCTGGCCAAGCCATGTGCCGGGCAGATGTGGCTGCATTCCTGCCAGAAGACACATTAATATCAGCTTATGGTTTTCTCCCTGTCTCCTTGAAGGCTTGCTTGGAAACTGAACTGCTGATGTGACAAGAGGAGACCGTTTGGTTCATGTCACCAACCTCAGCGGATCCAGATTCAGAAATATGAAAAGAGATAAGCCTCAGTGACCTCTGACCTTTGATTTAATCTTGGCTCTGATGATAATTCTCATAGTCATGAATTATTTCTCAGAATGGTTGATGGGGAAGAAGCAACAGAAGAAGGTAGTGGGGGGATGGTGAGGGTTTTGAATGCATTTCCCTACAGTGTAGCCCCCTGGAGGCGACCAACTGTACAGCTCCAGCAGGCATGGCATTGGTGGAGCAGAGCCAGGATCATCAGTGAACAGGCTGATCAATAAAAAATGTAGAACAGGCTATGTCTCATGTAGGACAGGCTCCGTCTCATGTAGGACATGTAGGACAGTGGGACATGAAGGGTACAGTCTGTGAGGTCACCAGAATCATTACAGTCAGTCATTTGATGGAGCCTCAAAGCAAAGCACGGTGAATAGTTAGACTTTAGTTCGCACTGCTGCTAAAAACATCATATGAAACGCAGACACCCAAAACCATCCATCCATTTGACTGTTCAACCATCCACCCAACTGTTCAACCATCCTTCAACCATCCCACATCCATCTGTCATTCAATTTAACCATCCATCCGTCCATCCACCAGTTAGCACATCAGTTTTTCATCCATCATTTAATTTAATCATTCATCTGTTCGTCCATCCTTTTCTTTACCCTCAAGAATCCACCTGACATCAACTTTCCATCAAGAATCTTTCCATCTGTGATTCCTTCTGTCTGCCAGTCTGTTCCGTCTTCAGACACATATTGATCTATGAATCAATAGATCCATCTATAAATATATCCATTTATCCATCCATCACTTGGTCTAAGTAACTTTCTACCTCAGCAGAACCAAACATTCAATGCAAATTATTTCAAGACCAAGAATTCATGTGGTTTCATTCACTGCTACAGTTATACTTTCATTTTTCACCTATTTCACCAGCCAAATGCATACAGCATCACTAAACAAAACCATTCTAACCAGAGTTGCAAAGTCTGTCTCCCTGAGTCTCCATGTCAAAGCAGTAAGTTTGCCTTGAACAGTTCATCTCCACACAGCATCATAAGCCCTATGGGTTAATGCAAACAACGTCCTCTCAGAGCAGCTGAACCTGGACCGAGGGTCCAATAACTCAATCCATTAAACAGTAAAATGCCTCATCATGGAGTCTGCTCTTGGCAAGTCATACAGTAGGAGTTAATCCAGGTTGCTAGAGCCTCTAGGTCTTTGGCATCAGGATTTTCAGCGGCCATGCTTGTTTTATTCCATCCAGATGGACGTGAGGAAGACCCTCATATCAGAGCTGGTTCCCATTAGTCGAGGTGACATCAACACTCTGTTTGAGGGGCTTCACAGGGTCCTCAAGAAGGGTTCAAAAGTCCAGATGGTAAATAAATGAAAGCTTCATGGCTAGCATAACCATCTGTGCTAACAGGAACCCGACTGAAGGCATTAGCTTGTGTTCTAGCATGTCTCTCTGTGTTTACTTCCTGACATGTTCTCTACTGTGGGAAAACTTCCACGGCATGGCCGGACCTCCTGATCTTACAATAACAAGCCTGTTATATCACTGAGTGTTTGCTCAGCTACCTCTCTGTATCTGGGGCACCCCACTGCCCCCAACCCCCAATCCTCTATCCAAGCCCGGACTGAAGAGAGGAGGCCTTGCAGTAACCATGAAACCATTACCTTCAGCATGAACTGTTTACCATAGCATCATGCTGAACAAAGCTTCCTGCTTTGTCTCCTAGTAGGTCAAACTGTGTGGAGCATGCTAGGCCTAAAGAGCTCCACACAATAACCAGAGAACCACCAAACCTTTACATCACCATCACTGCTGGTGGTAAAGCTATTGCTAAAGCTAAAGATATAGAATTAGCTCATCTTCTAACACAATTACCTGGGTAAAGCTAACAAAAAAGTGACGTTTGACCTTAGTTTCTTTCAGATCTGAGAGTTGATGCAGATGATGATGATGATGATGTAATGAACGCAAAGAAAGGAGAGAAACGATAAAAGAAAAAGAAAATAAGAAATGAAAGGATGGGAGTCAGGACACAAGGAAGGAAACCAGATAAAATAACACAATGGCATAAGAGAGGGAGGTAAGGAAAAGATGCATCAAATGAAGGAAAGGAAAGAAAGCCAGGAGGAGGAGGCCTTGGGGAAGACCCAGGACACGCTGCAGGGACTATGTCTCTCGGCTGGCCTGGGAATGTCTTGGGGTTCCTGGAGGAGCTGGAAGAAGTGGCTGGGGAGAGGGAAGTCTGGGCCTCCCTTCTGAAGCTGCTGCCCCCGTGACCCGACCCCGGATAAGCGGAAGAAAATGGATGGATGGATGGATGGATGGATGGATGGAAAGAAAGCACAGGATAGAAAGAAAGAAAGCACAAAAAGGATGCTAGCAAGGAATGAAATAAAGAAAGCAAGGGAGCAAGGAAGGTCAAAGAAAAAAAGACATACTGAAGGAAACAAAATGAGGACACTCTTCCATTTAGGCAATGGAAGAAGGAAAGAAGTCTGAAAACACACATATATTTCTGTAGTCTTTCTCCACATTCCAGACTCAGAATCTCAACCTTCGTCTCATCAGGTCAGAGCTAACAGTTGAGAGCTAGAGCTCATTAATTTATGTTTGTGATGGTAGGATGCAGGACAGAAAAACAAAATCGGTTGACATGTAAACAGATAGTGTTGATGCAGATGTTGGGTTTTGTTGCCATTTTCATCCATGTTGGTCTCAGTAGTTTTCAACTTTATATATGAACACAAGAAGTCTGACTTATGATCAGAAACACCTCACTTGATTGATATTTGGGTGAATTATACATTTATTACTTCTGTTTTGACACTGTAAAAGCAGACAGGGCTATCATGAAGCCATTTCTACGCAACCAGGCTTGCAATGGTTGGAGAGATTTCCCTCTTGCCTTCTTCCACCGGTTTCTTCTGCACACAGAAAGTCCATTTTCCAGCCAGGAGTATCCTGAGAGCATTCCAGGTTGTTCATAAAGCCCATCCTGGACCCCAGCCATGCAGCAGTGAGAGAAGTGGGTCAGGGGGTGGAAAAAACTCAATAATGCACTAATTCATGTGGTTTGAATTGAGACTCCAATCCCCCTCTCCTGACTGCTTCTGTTCAGCCATGAATATGACAGAGGAGACGGAAAATCCAGTCAGGAAATGCCTCTGAAATATAAAAGTCCCCTCTCTGCAATATTAAACAAATTGTAAATATAGACTGCTTTGTTGGGCTGTTATCGCATCTCAGCCATTTCCTTCCAAATGATGATAATCCCAAAGAAATGAAGGTAATGAAATAATCATGGGGCCTTGTTTGTCTTGCATAATTTCCTGCCTGGAAGCCCATCGGCTCCTCCAGCTGTTGGATCCAGATGGATTTTGGGTCGTTCGATTGGACCTCTGGGCTCCGCCGCACAAAGGCCTCCCCCCGGCCACACACAAAGGTCAACCGTTGACTGTTGACATGGTGGACTCTTTCAGTTCGGTTCACCTGAGGCTTCAGGCCTCCTCGTAAAAACCCCTCAGTCGCCGATCAAATGAGGGGGACGGGGATCACTAAGCTAGCAGCATGGCGTCGTAAAGATGAGTTGTGGAGAAAATGACCAAGATTCAATCATGTCCACCCCAGAGATGACTCAGATGCAGGTGCCGATTCTCTCAAGGATTTCAGCTCAGCTATGAATTACCTTCTTTTTAATAACTTCTTGAAATGACTTCAACTCACGTTGCACTAAGGATGTTTTCAGCAGCAGATAAAAGTTGTGGGAGCATGGAAGGTTTCGTAATAAAAGGTGCAGGTGTTAAAACAACTGCTTCCTATCTTTGATCTCTGCAACCTGCTCATGTTGGCCTCCCTCCAAACTTTTCACCTGAAATCTGGCTTTTAGTCCAACCGTCATAATGTGTGCATTGTCCCTTGTCCAAGTTACATAAACCATAAAAACAAAAGGTTCCCATGATGTTTTGGTTTGGGTTTACGCAAGTTTACAAAGATGAGCAATAAAATCCAGGTGAGTAATTCACTTACTAACCTTGGCTTTTCTTTTAAAATGTTTACTTCAGAGGTGGGACAAACTCATTGTTTCGCAAGTGACAAGAAAGTCTCACATCTTTCCATGCAAGTTTCAAGTCAAGTCTCAAGGCCAAGTCCAAAATTTTTAATTTTCAGTCTTAAAAAAGTCATTTGACATAATACCTATGTCTTATGTCTATCTTTTTCTATGTTCCAATGATGTAAGAACTTTTGTTACTCTCTAAACCTGCGACTTTCCAAGAAAATCGTCCTGTTGCATTAAATGACTAACTGTACCGTTGGTGTCAGGTCTGCTGTGTTTAACTCCATGGTCTGTATTTAGCCTAGAAGCTGAAAGGTAAACCTCTACAGAGGGAGGCTGTCAAGATGGCTACAGCTTATTGGTGGATAGCCATGATTGTTTCCAATGTTGCACCATCACACATGAACGTTCTCCTCTAATAATGGTAATAAATCTTATTACATCACCATGTCACCATGATGGCTAATGAATCTCAACAGAATAAATCAATCCCTGCCAGATTTTCCACTTCTAACAGCAAGCATAGACCACATCGGAGAGAATCATGGTTCCCTGCAAACAATGCCGCACTGTAGCGCAATAGTTTGAGGCTGGATGGATCTCTTTGCTTTTGTTGCATCGTTCTGTTGTGGTGTTTGCATAGCATTGCGCATAGAGTTCTGGCTCGGGAGACGGCAGAGGAAAGGGGAAAGAATCACCGGCTGGTTTCTGTAAAGCGTGTCACATTAGATTAAACCAGAACAGGACCTAAAACTCATTCTGCAGCACTCTTGTCATGACGCACAAGTTGCAGCGTTGCACATGAAGCTGAGAGCTTCCCCCAGGGCTACATGTGACACATCACACAGCCAGGCAGGTAATCTTTTGTTCTGAAAGGAAGAGGACGATGAAACACAACCTCACCGCCACTCCGTGGATCAGCCCGCAGAGAAAGGGAGCAGATGAAATGTCTAGGAGTGCATACAGGAGTGCTGTCAGTTGTATTGTCTGGCTTCGCCGCTGAGGCCTGACAGCCACTTTATGGCCGTGAATAGAGAGCAGAACTGGGGAGCAGAGGACGAACATGACCAGCTGGAGCACCTGGAGTCCAGAAACCATGCAGACCTCACCACAACAAAGGCCCACATGGAGGCTTGTACTGCATTTGCTTATGGGTTAGCCAGAACCATCAGGTGCAAACAAATGAATGCCTACTTCCAGAACAAGAAAAAAAAACATTGCTCATTCAACAGTAAACATCCCAAGATGGCAATGACTGCCATCAAATACAACAACTCCTTTATGTCCTTTATGTCTTTGTGGAGGAATATCAGCTCATCTTTAAAGAATTCAGCCTTACTCTTATCGCTCTGTATAAGGTCATCCCACAGCATCCAAATCAGATTTATCTAGAAACTTTAACTAGTCTGCTGAAACATTTGATTTTGGTAAGGTTTTTTTAGCCAGAGTAAATTACAGCAAGTCATCCAGATATTTAAGAGCTACATTGGTGCCTCCAATCACACTGTGTCAAGTCTTTCCAAATCCCAAGTAAAATGAAAGTCTCACGTTGAGACTGAAGTCAAGTCCTGAGTCAAGGCAAAATCTGAAACTCTTAAGTCATTTGACATACAATGCAAATTAATTGTAGTGACGATTAACCATTTTAAGACTTTTAAATTATTTTCAAAAGATGTTTGTCAATGGTGGGCACCACTAACTTGAAAGCACTAATCATAAACATCTGTCATGCTAACACTAAAGTGCTACATTGAGATAACTATAAGCGGAAGCTAACGCTAAAGCTCTAACTTGAACCATGTGGATACCCACCATGTGTCAGTGACACAATGTGTTTTATATAGTCCTCAGTCCAGAAGGCTTTTCCAGAAGTCTGCAAGTAATTTTGGATAGAAGCGATTGCCATTGTTTCACTGTAGTTTGATGAAGTCCCAAAGTCTTACAAAAGACTTTACAACCCTTTCCAGTGTTAAAGGTTTTGTTCACCAACTGTTTTTGCCTTTTGAGATCTCCTACCCTACTTCATGTTGTCAGACAGGTTCTATTCAGCAATTCCAAGATTCTAGGTGTCCAATAGATTAATAAAATTAAAACATCATGAAATAAAAACAAAAAGTCCAAATCTTGCTCACTGACAGCAGTATGACGAACAAAGCTGACCTGAATCTGTGTGGAAGCTCGTTGTGTGTCTGTTGTGGCGGTGGGAGGATAATCTATGCAAAGCTCCGGAGCCGAAACGCGAGGTGTTGAAAGCCAATAAGGCCGTATCAAAACGAGGGCAGAGTTAATTAATCATCTCGGCTTCCTTTTCATGGCCCCCCCTGCGGCTGTCCCGGGGGCATGTGCGAGCGCCAGTGTGTATCTGTGTGCATGGTGTGTGTTTAAAGGAGCAGGAGGGTGGTGCAGGTTGCAGCTCGGGGGGGCATTAGCATATTGTAATGTGAGCCAGTAGACCACTGAGCTCCTGTACGTCTGCTGCAAGCCTCTTTGGGACAAACAGGAAATAACTGAAACCTGCCCTGTTCGGTGGCCAGAAAATGATGAAAAGTGACAGTTAAAAGAAAGAAACTCAATTAGCTTCATTTACATTTTCATAGCTGTAATTGTGGCTCATTAGAAGCGTGTATGCTCCCTGTCAAATAAGCCATTTGTTGTTTTTTCTACATTAAGCAATGAAGATTAGTAATTGATTTCCATTTCTGATTAAATAAAAAAATGTGTGACTTTAAGAAAATTGATACAAAAATTAACTGTTGCTTGAATAAAGATTACAATGGATCCCCATAGATGGAGGAACACCTTGAGGCTTCCTCTAAAAATATAGCTGACTATTTTAATAGATCAAACACCAAATACTGAATGGTGAATAGACAGGGAGAGATAATTAATTGAAAACTTTTTCTAAATGTTAGTTTTCCACAATAATTGCTCTTTAGATATAAGCAATAAGAAAGAAAAAGAATATACTGAAACAGCCAGAACTATGAAAGCTAGCCCTGACTATCAAGGAAAGCCTCCTCTTGCTAACTTGGAAAACTAGTCCCAGCCAACTAGGAAAGTTCACTCTTGCTAGCTAGAAAAACCAACCCTGGCTAACTAGTAAAGCTAGACCAGACCAATTAAGAAAGCTCGCTCTTGATGGTTAGGAAAGCTAGACCTGGCTACACAGGACAGGTTGCTACAGCTAGCTAGGAAAGTCAACCCTGACAAAGTCTTTCATAGAAATAATATATTTTTTTAAATTATGTTTTTTTTGTTTAACGATCTTATGACTGCCTACTTCAACCAATTGGGGTTCTACTTTATAACTTTTGAAAGCCAGAATGAAAAACATAACTGAGTTTCCCAAATATTTAAAAACTGTTCTGGAAAAAGTAATAATAATAACTCAAAAGCAGCCTTATGTTGAGCTGTTACAGAATATTTGAGAGTCTATTTGACAGATTAGGCAATATATCATTATCATTGTTAGGTTCTTTTGATTGGGAACCTTTGTAGAAAATCACATTAATTCAGTGTCTTTTTGTTTCTGTAGTTGTTTGTCTATGTTTCCCATTCTGGTTTCCTTATTGCTATAAATGTGTCTTCATTCGTAGTATCTTGGCAAGGGATTCTAATATCTTGGGATTTGTCCATCATAATAACTCATCTTTCCCCAGAAATGAAAGGGAAGAATGAAAAAGTTGATCCGACCATACTGGCTGAGAAGACTTTAAATATCTCAACACATTTTTGGAGTTGAAATCAAAACACTTCTGTTTTATGCAAACAACCAATTATAATCATCAATCAGTCGGTGACTGTAATTAGACTTCACAAAGAAAAAAGGAAAATATTTTTCTAGAGATTTTTTGCTTTCCTTTGCTGTCGAAGCTCGGCCTCCAGTCGTCTCGCCACCATCCATAATTAGTTTTAATGTTCTGCAGCTGGCAAGTCGCTCGTCTTCTTTTTGAGTATAAAGCATTGTGGCACCAGAACTCTGCGGCTCAGTCCAAATTCATATCCTTCTTCCTGATTCAGACACTGAGCTCTATTGAGAAAAGTAATTCGACACAGGCGTTCTGTCCCAGAGATACTTTCTGAGGTCTTGAGGATCTGTGTTTGTACACAACATATAATTTCCATTACGTAACCGGTATTATAATCCCAGTCTGTGGAAATTAAGGCAAAATGTGAGCCTATTCAATTTTGTTTTAAATAACAACAAAGCAAGTTTTCAAGTCATCATTTTGTAATGTGTGGATTTTTTTTCTGGCATAGTTCTGGTTGAATGTTGGACCATTGCTCCTGGATAAATGGGAAGGCTTTATTAGAACAGTTTGTCTTTGATTTTAAGCAAAGTTAACATCTTTTCAGGAGTTCTGGGTTTGACTTTAGACTTTCCAGAAGTCTAATGTTAGCCTGCTTTATCGGATCCAAGTTCAATACAAATGTGGGTGTTGGACTACTGTCCCAATTGTGTCCAAACTCCAATAGATGTTAAGAAATTTGAAAACAGTCCCCTTTTTTCGTTATTCTATACTTCTGCCATGCTCTCCAAAGATATTTATCTCGTCTCTGGGAAGGCAGACAAAGTTATCTCAATTAAGACCCCATCATCTCCTGGTGGGATCCCACTGGTGTTCCAGCAGTGTCCACGTCAGGAATTTCTTGAGTCTTGGTAGTAACTGAGCTACTCCTTTAATCTTAAGCCATTTAACTCACTGAGTCAGTTTGATTGGAGACCAAAACTGAAACCTTTGTTACATTTCCAGCTGCTGTGGTTCTCTTTCTCACTCAAACCAACCAAACAGTTTTAGCAACCCGTTCCCCTCCTTGCTTATGGGGGCACAGCACCAAGAACCACTGAAGGAAACGACACAAAATCTTCTGAAGACAACAGAGCCCAACTTCCTACTTCACCAAATGAGGAAAAAAATGGAGTGGTTGGAGGATTTCTCTTTTGTTTTTGGCTAAAGACCACGAGCCATTTCACCCACTAATCCTAGACTCACACATTTGCTTTGGTTGTATTTACCCTGCGCTGTAGTGTGGAAATCACATATGAATTCAAATCGCACCAGAGTTCAATACAACTAAATCAAATCCGAGGTTTGTAGGCGGACCGGACTTCACTTTTTTTGGTTCGATTACACATTTGCTACTCCCCGAATGAAACAGACTTTCTAAACGGGAGGACTAGAGTTGGGTTAAAGCAGACTGAACAGGGCTACTGGGAATGCACCCTGACGGAGAAAGGTCTGACCTTTTTACAGACATTTAGAAAGTAGTGGCACATCTAAATAACTTATATTTAGGTGCAACTGTTAAAACATATGATCTGATAATCTGAACCCTCACAAAGATCCTTGGACTTTCCCATTCTTCCGAGTACCAGTCAAACACATTTGAGGGTTTGGTCTTGCTGAGTTAAGATATTCTTGCCCCTTATTGAGTCGTTGAATTATAATAAAAACATATCGGCAACTGAATTTATAATTCTGATTCTGTGTGAATCTGATCATTCAGATCCTAAATAGAAGGATCAAATGCGAGAGTAAATGTTTGTTTAGGCCTTTTCTTCCGGCCAATAAAAGGTTTGAATGCAGGTTTAATGTGGACAATGCCACCAAGCAAACCTTTAAGCCACAGCTGATCCCAGATTAGGACACACAATAGGTCATAAACCTCAGAAGTTCTCTCTGGGTAGAAAATTAAAAAAGAAAAGCAAGCCGTGTTGGTTTGGAGGGAGAGATTTGCGCTTGGGGATGAGCGAGAGGGTGAAACTGGATGGAAAAATGCAACCATGCATGTTGTGTTTCGCGCCCCTTCTCCTCCTCCACGAGCCATTAGTCACTATCCAGCTCCTGTTAATGCAATTACATAAAAGGATGTATGCCGTTTCAGAGTCCAGCAGAGACATTTGTCTGTTTATTTGCGTCCACGTGATGTCAGAGGCAAAAACACACAAAACACCATTGAATGAAGATCCAAATTGAAGAGAAAAGTTCAACCGAAACAGCTGAAAAAGCACAACAACCACAGCTGTTTTATTTTTAGATCTGGCTGTTGCCACGCATGGTAACCTCATCATAAAGCATCATATGTCGTGAAGCGTCTCATCCACAGCACGGGGGGAAACCTGTACAAATGGTGGGCCGGACCCCTGATCCGGACCACCTGGAACTGCTTCGGAAACACGAAGCGAGTCTTTTCTCACTTCTAATTAGAAGCAGCCACAGCTTGTCGGATAGTGACCTACATATGGGATGGCAGCGCTCGAGATGCACAGTCACAGAACGGCGAGAAACACTGACACACTTACAGACCAGACCATCCAGAATCCAGTGCAGGTTTAAAATAAAGTTAGCTCCTCTAAGGAAATCTCACCGTCATCAATCAAACTTCAGCTGATGGATTGCAACACTCCTCTCCTCTAACGTCCAAACGTAGAACATCGTTGCCCCATTGAGTTCGGCTCTGGATGTGTTCTCCCAGATCTCCCAGACATTGATGAGGGACGGACGGATCTGAAAACCAACACTCACCGCCAGAAGCTCCAGAAGAGGAACACTTCGGATCCGACCGACACCGTGCCCCTCTAACTGGCTCATCCTCTATTCTTCGCTCTGTTGCCCTTCTCTTCTTCCGCTTGGTTCTCCTCTTCTGCCCCAGCTGCCTTGCTGAGTCTCAGCTGCTGCCTGCCACTGGCTGTGGGTGTATGTGTGTGTGAGTGTGTATGTGTTTGCATTCGACAGCGTTACACATGTGTGTTGGAACGATGATGCAGCCGTGCAGCAAAGTGCGTTGCATGAATTCGTGTCTCTCCTGACTGAGGGCCACATCAGCTCTTGTTAATATTTAACCATCGAGTCAAGTCGCATTAAGTCACCTGGAGCAAACAGCATGTCGCCACATCTGTGTGTAGAAGATCTAAGGTGCTTGTGTACAGTGTGGAGGTTGTGCACGAACTTTAAGGTATAAAACATTAACACGTTTGAGCAGTAGACTCTTTGTTGATGATTTTCCTTTTGTCTGTCTTCAATCAGTAAAGAGCAGGCTCTTTTTAAGGAAAGAAAGCATTTTGCAGCTTAGAGAGAGTTTAGTTCAATCAATCAAGGAAGAAAACTAGAGGAAATACCTTGTATTAATCACTAGCATGTTACTCTACATGTCCACCCAACTATTACATTCCTCTTCCTTCCTAGTCTGGAACATGGACAGAAGACCCAAAAACACCTGTTAGCTTCTCATGGAGAGTCCAAAGCAGAGATCCAGGGCCAGAAGGGATTCACGTATGCCACCTCTTCCTCTGCTTGGTAACACCAACAGCTAACAGGCTAATCAGAATGGAGGAAGTGTAATCTGTGCAGACCCGGCCATCATGTTATCATTACTATGTTTAACTGCTAGCTCTATGCCAGATGTAACATTATGAACACCGTTTAACCAGTCCACAGAAGGTCTTAGACAAAGTCCTGAAACGGGTCACTGTGTTTGTTCGGCAGTTATTCTGGCTCTATAACTGAGGCAGTTCAAGCTTGAAGACCTATAGACGTTGATCTTGGTTGTGTTGACCTCCTGGATCAATCATTGATGATCTCTTGGAGTTTGAGTGGAACACAACTTCGCAGAAGGTTCTCTGCTGTTTCACATGTCCTAAATGTCCTTAAATCTATTCATTGCAGTGTGAGGATATATTGTCTGCTTCTTGTTGTCAGCTGAGTTTTATTTGGGGACTTTCTTGGTTCTTTTGACCTGTCGAGTAAAACTCACTCCGTTTTGAAAAACTGAGTCAGATGTTTTGAAAAACTGAGTCAGTACAAGTGGTCAGTTGTCAGTACAAGATATAGCCCCACAGGTCCAGATCAGTTTGAATAGTTCTTTGCCTTTGTTTGGATTACAATTTGGAATTTCAATGTCCTTAAATAAACCTAAACCTCTGTGTGCCACGTTTCCAAAGAGTCACGGCAGTTCCTGAAGGATTCTTTGGCTCCAGGTCGAATCAGAAACTCTGCTCACCAGCTTCCTCGCCGACACCCCATGAATTAAATCTGAATGTCAGATTGCTGGGTTTCTGTCTCCCACTGAGGTCTGTCCAAGACAACACAATGGATAATGATAGTTTTCTCGTTCAGACTGGAAAACGTGGAAGCTGTTATGGAAACTGTGCCATGTTTCTCCCACAACTATCCTCTAATCTGGGTTTATTTCTGTCTGCTTGATTGGAGAAGTTCCTGTTCTCACTGTGGAGATTTTTCCTCCTCGGAGGATGTCTCCCAAAGTTCAACCCTGCAGACTTATAATTACTCTCACAATGTTGAGGTAGACAAAGTGCTTTGGCACCTTAAAGGCCAAGTCAGGCAGCAGGGAGAACTTGACCCCTGAAATACAGACACCATACAGTTGGCTTACCAAGTGGAATCAATGGAAATGATCCAAAACACCACTGTTTACTTCTGGTCTGAACAAATGCTGACTCAGGACGAGAGACTGGTGCAAAGCTTGCAACCCAGTGCTATCTGTTCTTTAGATATGTTGGTACATCGGCATTATGGCATCAACTCAATTTGACCATCTTGGAAAACACTGATTACTTGTTATTTGATCGACATCTGGCTGAATTTAAACACGTTTTGTATGACAAAAGTGCAACATTCCGTCCAATGAATGTACAAAACAGCTTGGCTCAGTTAATCTCTATAGGACATTTGAAAAAATTTAAAGTTTGCATATACATTTTTCAATGTTTCCTTCATTTTATATTTCCTGTGGCATATAAAATGCCCACAGCACAAAAAATTTAATTAAGGACACATATACTTTTTTGCTAAGTTAGAATGTTGTATTAAAGTCTTTCAGTGGACTATATTCTTGTCTGAAAGTTCTAAGTTTTTATGGGCAGTAGCCCAGGGAGGCAATAGAAAAGGGGTTTCAAAATTAACATATTTTTAAAATAATGTATTTATCTGTGATTGCTACCTTGAATAGTTCTTATATAACCCCAGCATGTTGAGTAGACATCCCCACTTGTTGTCAAGAATAGAAAGGTTGTTATCTTTAGCTGTGCAAAACCAGAAATTTTGAGGAAATTGCATTTTCTCAACCCCCAATGCAAATAGTGAAGGAACTGCACAGGTTTAGCACCTGTAGCATGTAGCATAAACCAGTCAACCTGTTCATGCTACATTTATGTAGATCATTAAGCAACATGAAGCTCAGGATCTTCCAACACCTTCATCCCACTTCCACATCCATTCAACCTATCAAGAGTTTTCCCCCCCAACAGGCTTTTCAGCTGATGACTATCGAACTAATTTATGGATGCTGACTGACAGGTGGTGTTCTCGCTCGAAATGAGATTACAAACTCATCCTTCAACAAGCACCTGGCCCAGCCTCTTCGAGGAATTTATGAGCTCACTGGCGCCTTCTCATCACAGATCAGCTGTTTGGAGAGCGCCGAAGGGACAATGGCGTGAAAACCCCTACGCATTCCTGTCGCTGACTAATTGTTTACTGTCAAAGCTTCAGTCATGAGATGAAAAACTGTTTTGAAATATTGTGCGAGCAAATGTTCTGACTAATGTTTTAACGATGAGGGACTGAAGCCACTGGTTTTATGATTATAAACCATTACACAATTCCAGTCAAGTAATTTGGGTTGGATATATGGAACAATGTCTGCGTAATAGGAGTTTATGTTTTAGTAATGCATTCTTTGGCAATTTAAGGACGTTTCATTTGTCTGAAAAGAGGGACAATGACTCTAATCTGGTCTGTTTGGGTAAATCATTTTTAGCAAATGAGACTGGCCGCTTGTCAAACCTTCAACAAGATTAATGGAAAAATAACAGAAATGTAATATTATAAATTAAGGGCAATAATTGTGGCTTGGAAGAGCCGAGAGTGGAATATTTTCCATCATATGGTCAGAAATGGTTGGCAAATTACAAGACAGGCAGATTCCAGAGCGATGTCGTCATGTCAAATGGAAATGATGGATTTTAACCTGAACTCTTTAAGTTCTCAGCAAAAGAAAGGGGACTGAAAACAGAGGAAAATCCAGGTGGCAGGAAGCATCTGAACACCTGTTGAGAAGCCATCCGACAGGCACGTCAGGAACAGGTGAGGCACGTCAGAAATGCCTCCCGCCTCATCCTCAGGTACACACGAGACGACCTCGCATGCAAATCCAGACAGATTTGTGACAACGCGTTTAAAGCACAAGCGTAGACTCATCGGGCAGGAAAACATGAACCAAACGAGAACAGCCCCGAGCTCTCATAAATCAACCAGTAACAGGCTTTCTGCACACATTTGCTGGAGTTAATGTGGAAACATGTTAATATTTCATGGGATTGGACAGGAAGTGATTCTGGCGTCATTAAAAAGTTTCCAGACCTCTGACCGGAGCAAACTTCAGCATCAAAACTAAAGACTGGGACAGAAAATCACAGTAAAGTCAAAAAATGACTAAATCTACGGAAGCCCTGAAGTCCAAAAGCTTTAACACTTATTTCAGCTATGTTGTCAAAAATGTTTCTGTCCTGTGTTTTTGCTTTTAGCTTGTATTTTCTATATTTAGTCATTTTACATTTTTTATTGTACATTTTTTAATACTGGAAGGTTTTGACTTGAAGTAGAAAATTACCTGCATCACAGAACAATTTCAAATAATAAGAAAACATTCAAATTGTGTATTGCTAATTTATACCACAACATATTTTCAGGACAATTTTGCAGTTACATTATCAGGTCATCTAATTGTTTAATTTTATGGATTCCATGGAAGAAACAAGTGGAAATTGATGAAATATTTCTTTAGAGCATCAAAAAATAGAAATAAACTGATTTCTATAATTATTCAAACTATTAGTCAGTGGAACTTAATTTCTACTTTTATTAATAAATAATAATGATTATAGTAAATTAGAACAAAAGGGATAATTAATAATAAAAACAAATTGAATGCATTTAAAAAATAAAAAAGTATGAGTACAATTATATCAAAAATAAAATAGAAGTTAAACTAAATTGAATTTTTTTTAGCTATTTTTAAAAAACTTTTTCATTTAATCAGTAGTATGTTAATTAAGATTTAAAAAAATACAATTTCAAAACAAACAAATAAAAGCTTAATGCTGCAGTCGGTCTTGTCAACTGGACGTTTAAATCTTTTGTTTCAGGAAACGGAGCGTGACGAACCCAGCTGGGGGTCTGGCTCAGCGCCCAATCAGAACGATGGATCAATGGATCCAATGGGCCGTGCTGGCTTCCCCACACTCCCAATATCTCACCCTCTGCGACTCCCGGCTGCCGCACCCCCTCAGCTTTGGGGTGATAATCTGTTGATAATCTGCACATCCAATCCTGTTAACTGCCAGTTACATCTTCTTCAAACTTGACCCTGCTGTGCCGGTGCTGGACCAAACACCCACTCCCCCTTTCAGAGCGAGGTGGACGGGTTAACACCCTGCAGTTTGGTTACCGTTCCTCTGCCAAGAAAAGCAAGGAGTGGAATAAAACGATTGATCACTGACGGCTGAGAAGACTTGAAGGCGTTTCTAAACAGGCAGAACACTTTCCACTGAAATATGAGTCAATGACTGGTTCCATGTTGAGTATATGGGATCGTTCCCAATGAACCATCTCATGATAAATCAATGAGATGGTTTGTTGGGAACCATCTCATGGTTCAAAGACAAATCAATCTTTTTTTTTCTTCGTTTTTTTGCATGCAAAATTCACCTATCTGCATTTTGTTGGTGTTGTTGATTGTGATTAAATTATCCATGGGAATCTCCAAATGCTAGACAAAATGCTCAAAATAAAATGCAGCTTGGAAAACTGAAATACCTTGGAGCAATGCTACTTGAATCCCTATTGGCTGGTGTTTGTACAGCACCCAATCCAGGAGCGCCATTTGGTTTTCTTAACACTGATTTGAAATAGGGAAGAGGGGGTCTCAAGTATTGGTAGATTTTAGCAGTATTGGTTTTAGGATGAAGTTCATTTAAAGACTAGCTTAAGCGTCAATGGTATTGAACTATTTGGCCACAATGATCAGAAGAATGAGAGTAAGAGTCAAGGAGATGCTTTCAAACCTGTCAAACACGGCCTGTTCGTGGCAGGAGGTAAATACAGTTATACATCTGTCATTCATTGCCATAATGAGCGTTTACCTTGAGGAGGAAAGTAGCTGCAAATAGAAACTACAGTCACAAGAAAGGGACGTGAGCATTCCTTCAGGAGAAGGGTTACCACCTGATTTGATTAGGGTTCTCATTGTGGTTTGAAACATAAAGTTGTCACAATCTCTCCTCTCTTATCAGGCCTCTTCCAATCCGACCCCAACAAACCATTTCCTCCTCAGCTCAATTCCTCCCTTGTCTTGACCAAACCTCCACTCGAGCCTGGAGTAAATCTAAAGAGACGGTGAGTAAGAGTTGATTGTGTGTGGAGATAAGGTCTGCTGATGGAGCGTGGGCATTTAGCAGACTGCGGGTTCAACAGAAGGCTCAGTGTTCCCTGTCAGGACCGGAGGGAACGCTGCAGGAAAACAATGCATGTGACTCGGAGCGCACGCGGCACCCCGGTGTCAACTTTGATCTCACTCATGATTGGAAGAGCAGAGTCCATAATTGGCCCCTCGTCTCCAAGGACAAAAGAATGGCATCATCGAACGGAGGAAAACAGACGTCCAATTAAATGAGCTGGACGATAGCCCAGAGCGAGAGGGGACGCACTACAAAGTAAGAGTCTGGAACAAACCCAAAAGATTCCGTTTTCATGTTTCCACTGATTGCTGTTGGCTTTGATGGACCAATAAACCTCAAGAATATGAAGATAACGGCAATTAGCCTCGATCTAATCTCACCAACAGCTTGGGCCAAGGGACAAATGTTTCACTATGTCTACTTTAAATAAAACCAATACATCACTGAGACAACCTTACAATGCTCAAAGTAATACGTATTATTTCCATAACAAGAACCCACCATCTTGATGGACAAACAGTTAGCATAAAATTTAGCTGGGCCATGCAAACACAATCAGTTGTAGACTAGACACTTTATAAAACAAATAGGATATTTCTTGATCATTTGGAATTGGACAACATATGAATTTAGTAAATTTCAGCATACATTTGATTACTTACCAATCATTAACAGCACCAAAACAGTTAATTACTTTGTGCTGTCATTGAGTTGGCAACATACAAAATTCCTGATACACATAGCCAGTTTATCCCTGTTAAGTATTGGTGGTTTTTATTACCAGATAAGTAATAAATTGTACTGGTTTTACTAATTGGACTCATGAGCCTAGATGGATAGAGACACTGGGTTCTTTAAAGGACTCACTACAGTTGACCAAATACAATAAGTCTAATACTGGTATTAAGAAAATCATTTTCAACTCTATACTGGTTCCAGTTTAATGATATGTAATGATTCCTTGAATGATTCGAGTATCTCAATTATTAAAATTCCTCGGGAAAAATAACCTGCTTCGAAGCTAAAGATCTGGTTTAAAATGAGATTGTTGCTGAGTTTAGGAATAACTTCTGCTTGAATGACCCATTACTAAACAAAGTAGGCTGGAGATGAGTGAGCAGCCACCCAAAGTCCAAAGATAACCTTCTATAAAGCCTCCAAAAGTCAAACTTTAAAATGCTTTATTCATTATTTCCTTTTGCACGTTTGAAGCCAACATAAACCCTGTCCAAAAGTTAATTATTCAACAAACATAAATCTAATAAACAGATGACCTCAGACCGCTGCAGTGCAGAAATGTAGGGCAGGATTAAGCAGGATATGATGCAATGATCCATAAATGGCTGTATAATTGCTCTAATAAAAACAGGAGCTGAGCTGAAACTGAGTGGAAAAACAAGCGAGCGACTTCTAGAATTATTAAACCAATTTACAAGCGGATGGTGGCGGCTCGGCCTTGCAGCTTTCGGCTGAGTCCGAGCAACTTTCAGACTGGAGTGGAGGGAAAACTGAGGCTCTAATGGTTTGCTGCGAGGCTCAGGAAGTGTTGCCAAGAAAACACTTCTGCCTCTCCGAGCCAGTCTGCCCCGTACACCCCGTACCTGCCCCAGGTATTTCACCTGCCTCTTCCAGGGAGCCGTCAGTTGCCCCTGCAGAGGCTTTATTTGCCCCTCAGAGTGATGTGTGAGGATGTCAGTATGGTTACACAACGCCGGCCCACCCAGACCGTCCATTCGGCTTCCTCCAGCGCTGTAAGCTTGGCACCCCGGGGTGCTGTGCGTGAGAAGGAGGCTCCCACAGGGTCGGCACAGTCGCCGCATTTCCACTCTACAATTACACTCAATTAGTAATAATATCAACGCCAGAGCCAATCAGACGACTGGGAGCATTCCTACCCATCTCAACCACAGCACCCCCCGCCACTCCCCAACTGAGTTTTAATGTCTCCAGTTGTAACGAGAAGGAACAAGAAGGAACGAGACTTCACGCCGGATCGCACAACTTCAGTTCCTTGTGCTTAAATTTAGCATGGACCCGACTAATTTGTCTGTTTTGGGGTGAGCGAGTCAATCAAAGGAGCTCCAAGAGGACTGTGGCACGTAGAAACAGTTTCACACGAGGAGAGCCAGGAAACAACAACCACATGCTGTTTATTCAATATCGTTCACCAAGCGATTAATCAGACATTCAGGGAACTAGATTATTAACTCTCCCCTGCAGAGTTTTTCTATTTGTTATCAATTATCACTAAGGATGATTGAACTGCTGATTACAGAAACAAGGATGAACCTTGACCTGTCTGGACTTCACAGTTTCTCCACTCCAACCTGCAATCATTAAGCTTTCTCTAAATCATTCCAACTCCCAGTTAACGTTCTGCACTTTCATCATCCCTTCATCTGCTGGAGTTTATTTTTATTGGCTCATTTTGATGATCTGGACCTAAAATCTCCTGGTAGTGTCCTCTGCAGCTCATCATTAACCCAAAGGATTAGCTATGTTATACAGACTGATGACAAATGATCTGTGAGAGTAAAACCTATGAAGGCTCTGGGATGTTAGAGTATACATTTAATATCCAAATCAGCTGCAGAACCGGCTGATTTGGCTCTAGTGGCCTTTTTGTGATAGTGAATTTATAGAAAAGTTGGTAATAAGAGAAGGGAGAAGACATGTGGTGAAGTTCACTAGGAGGGGAATCAAACCTGTGGCATCCGCGTCGAGGACCAAGGCCTCTAATGTGGGTTGTGCTTAACCCCTGCGCCACCACAGCACCCCATGTATGGACATTTCTTTATAGAAAATTCACTAAAGATTGATCAGATCCAACCCAGTAATATATTACAGGCTATGATAACAGGATGTTATTGATTCTGATGTCATCTTTCTCCTACTTCAGGCTGTGTGTCGGGTTCTATTCAGTGAAGCTGAGCTAGCTGATTTAGCTCATTCGCTTTAGCTACCAAACTTGATTGTTTCTGAAGCTTGTTTTTTTATTATTATTTAGAACCACTTATCCTCCATAAGCTAGCTGCTGAAATCAGAATCCAGCTGCATCTCAGCATCAGTACCCTGATTTCCCTGCATCCGTCCTGATGCGGCTGAAGTGATGCATGCAGAGCAGACCCTGACTGAGCTGACCTACTTAAAGCCGGCTGGCAGCGTTTACCACGAGGCCGCGCACGTCCTAGCATGACGAAGAGACTTTCCTCTGCAGGCGCACATCAAACCATAAAAATAAACAGGGCCGGCAGAATCAACCCGGCAACACGGCGTGTTACATAAGGCGGCTGCCCCAGTTACTGCCACTGCATCCAGATTACAGGAATCCTAAACGTAATGCTGGATCAGATCACTCCGACTGCTTCATACGAAGATCATTTGGCGTTTAAGATGTCAACGTTTCTCTGAATTTAACGGGATGAAGGTTCTGGCTGCTGGCCACAGTGCCTCCTGTATTTCCTTTAGTCACACCGCAAAAACACAGAATATAGTAGTTTCTAGTGTAAATATTTTAGTACACTAAAATAAGACAAAACTAACTTAAGTTCAGCAAGATACAAAATTTCTTAGTATGGATGAAAATGTGCTAGTTCTATTGGTGGATTATCTCATTTATAACATGGGAAACATATCTTGTTATAAGTGAAATGACCTGTTAATGGAGCTAGCATTTTTTTTCCCATCAAAATTAAGGAATTATTGACTTAAATAAGCTCAAATTTTATGTTGAAGTTACTTTTTAACTTAGTTTGTCTTATTTTAAGTGTCCTAAGATATTTGTACTCGAAACTAGTCCAAAAATCCTTGGTAAGATTTTGTGTTTTTGATTGCACATCTGATACTCGTGTCCTCCATGTTTGTGGCCCAGCTGAGTTTATCAGAGCCAGCATGTGTCCCCTTAAAAGCTTCCATGATTTATCCACATTTAGCCAATCCCAGTGATTCCAGCCCAACAAGCAGCTCTGCTGCTTGTCAAATATGTGCATATTCATAGCTAATCCTTCATGTTTGGGTCTTCGATTTTTCCTGCTGGACGCTAACCAAAAGGCTCCTGGCTCCTCTGTGTCCCACTATCACAACACTCAGCTTCTCCACCAAATCACAGCAGATTAGAAAATCTGAGAAAATATGGCAGATTTTTTTTTTTTGTTACAAATGACGTGCACGGATAGTTGAGTGTCCAAATGTGAGCGTGCTGAATCATAAAGCCGTTCCTGCGAACGTGACCCACTTTCAGCCTCGGCAGTTCCAGCTTCTGGAGCAATTAAAGCGGTGGAGTGGAGCACAGCCTGATGAAGAGAAACCGGACACGTTCGCCGCTTGATGCCAAGAATCACAAAAAAACTAATCTGAGAGGAAGCTCCATCAATATTAGATGTACAGAGCACAAGGGGTTTTGATTAGGATGCACGTTTTAATTTAACATGATGTATCCAGTTTCCAAAGAAAAAGACAAAAATTCAATGATTTTGTCTGACAAACTGAACCGTAAGGGAAGAAAGTGTTGAATGTAGACTGTATCTGCTAGAGTTTAGTCAAGAAAAGGCAAACAAAATATTTTAATGTAGCAAATCCCTCGGTTCAGAAACAGCTACAACCCTAAAAGCTGCTTAATTTAATAGTTTAAAATTCCAAATAGACCCTAATATCAATTAACAAACACAATGGAAACGGTCCTACCGCTAAAGCAGAAGCTAGCATCTACAATCTTTTTTTATCTCTTCAGCCAATCAGCAACACGCAAAATGAATGGCCCAATGTGATTGGCTGCTTTGCTACCACTAGCCAATAGCATGCCAGCTAGCATTAGTGTGAGGTATTCCTGCTTCCCAGGTTGGATTTTCTTTGGAATATTTTACATTTGCTTTACTGGAAAAATCTGTGAATACTAAAAATTCAGTTCACTTTTTCTACACCTGTGTAGCATCAATCTAAACTTCCAAACTAAAGATGCTCATCAGATTGGATTGTGGGTGAACAGCAATGCAGTAACAGAGTGAAGGTGTCTCATTGTAATGTTGTGGTTTGAACAGTTTGAAACCTTTAAGCAAACTTTGCATTATTTTCCTCTACTGCTAACTTTAGACACCATGTTTCCCTGCATTGCCCCCTACTGGTTAAGACGTGGTCCCATCTACAGGGGTTAGGGTTTAACACTTCACTTCTTCTTGATATTTCTAGTTGTGCATTTTGTCAGTTTTTTTCTCACCTATTGAACCTGGAGACCTAAAAGTTACTCCTGACCCTCCACATTAAAAGCATGAGAAAAGAGCAGCTCCTTCTATCAGGTTGGATGCTAATATGAAGCAGTGAGGTGGTGGAGGCCTGAGGTGGAGCAGCATGGTTCTCAGTTCAATACGGTTATAAGGTTAATGTCCGCTGAGTCAGAAGTGGGACGGGCGGCCCAAACAAAGCAGGTCGGGTAGTTAAAGCGGGCGGGTCTGTGTCGGAGTCTTTGAAACTGGCAGTGAGGAAGATTCAGTCTAAATTATAAACCCTGGAAAAGCAGCTCTTCACCAGTTTCATGTCAGAGTAAAAACTTCCAGACTGTTGGTTCTGAGCGACCCAGCGTTAAGACAAGCCGCTCAGTCCCTGGGATGGTTCTGGAGGGCGATCCGCCCGGCCCAGAGCTGTAATCCAACAGGCGTGTTGAAGGTTTCCACCACCTTTCTGAACTTAACTTCCCAACAGAAGTGGATCCTTCCTGGGAAGGAGCTGCTGGACGTGAAAGCTCACCCAAGAGTTCATGGTGGAAGGTTCAGTTCAAACGGACCCAGACAGAGAGGGGTAGAAGACGGGTTGACTTACCGGCAGAGACAGCCTCTTAAGCTGCTCCCTCCTCTCCAGCCGTCCGCTCATCGGCCCTCTACCCAGCACCGATCTGCTCACCTGGGCAGCCCTGCAGGACACAGAGGGGAGGAGTCAACAGGGAACGCCCTGAGTCCGCCGCCGGGTCAGAGCAGAGTTCAGTTTCACTTTCTAATGCCTCCCTCTTTTTCCTCTCTGTTTCTCTCTCTCCGTCTCTGCCTCTACCCAAACACTAACCCCTCTGTGTTGTTCTAGGCCTTTCCAAACAGAGCTGGGAACCAGTCGGACCCACAGCAGAAAGCAAACACTTCGCTTCATGCAGACTACGCTTTGACAAAGACCTCGGGCTTCTGGACCCACTGGGGACAGATACAACCCACTGAGGGTTGAGATATTCCTACAGGAAGCAGGAGCAGAGGCCCTTTAATCCCTTTAAACATGCTACGGTGGCCCACAGGTTCAAACATGCAGCAAACGCCTAAACATGAGGTGAACACACAAAAACAAAATAAAACAAAAAAAACCCCGACATGCACGAAAAATGCTTTCTGCTTGCAGTGCTTTTCTGCTTCTTTTGTGTTTTGGAGTTTGCATTGTTTGTGTGTTTGTTTGGACCTTTCAGCCACCGTAGCTGCTGGTGTGATGAACAGCATGATGCTGTGGGTTTACTGTTCTCCGCATAAAAAAGTTTGTTATATGTTTTGTTTTTATTATGTTGGAGGAAATATTAAATCCGTTCCAAATAAAAGTCTGTTTTGACCTTCAGATGTCAACCAGGAATATAACGATGAAGAGAGCTTGCCAAGTTTTAGAACGGCCAAGTCAAAGTACAGAACTATATCTGTGGGATCATTTGATGATGATTTTTTTTCTCAAAGTTAATAGATAAGACATCTGATAGAATATTCAGTGAACTCTGATCCAGAACTGCATAGCATTCTGGGTGATGTAGGCAAAGAAAAGGCTTCAGCTGCCCAACATCTCATGGCCAGCTGAGCAAGGCTGGTGGAAACAACTCACTCGCTCACTCTCTGGTTGCCTAGCAACTTTCCTATTCTGTGGTTACCTAGGAACAACTTATTGAGTAAGTTGCTCAGCAGCAATTTCAGGTTTCTCTATCATGCATCATGACTGTTAAAAAATAAAAGCCAACGGTGTGGAGAGAAAACTATGGCTGAAACAGGAACGATCACTCCACCAGTTTGGCAGGATTTCAGATATATAAAACAAAAAAACTGATCAACAATGATCAATATGGACTGATATTAAACGTTTTTCAGTCATATCATTCAGTCCTGTGACATAATCCAGTCTAAAAGGGTCTTCATGTTGTTGAAGTTAGCCGTCTCTGGATCCGTAACAGCCAGGCTGAGGCTTCATCAGCCTGGCTGCACTTGTCAAACATGAGCACACATCAGGCAGACGTGTTCTACCCGGCGCCGGCCCGCTGGTCCCAGCTTATCAATGCCAAGCACCGGGACGCCCGGGGCGCTGCCACTGATGGTTGGACCCCTGAACCTCCCTCTGCCCCCGTTTCTGTCCCGTCCAGAAGGAAGTCACTAATCAGTGGACAGGAAGTGGGACGCGGCGATGTCTCTAATGAGGCAGAAGCAAACATGGCTCTAGATCTGGTTCTGGATCTTTGGAGATCAATCATAGTGATAAAGATTAAACCAACAGCTCAGAGGTCAGAGGTCAGGGGCACTCCTCCAGCTGATTTCTGCTGCCAGTAGATTTTCTGACCGCTACAGAAAGGAGGAGGTCGTGTTCATCCAGAGATATTTCCTGATGTAAACACTTGAAAATAAAACCTGGCTGCAAATCAGTCTAATAAACCAGGAGTTGTTTTTTCTCACACAGTGGAAAGATGGTTCCCACTGTGTGCTTTAATGCATATTAAGATATACTTGGTGTAGGAACCATTACCCTACAGGTGATGATTCTACTGGAGAACAAGGGAAATGAAAATATGAAATATGGTAAATTATATTACAATGAAAGAAATTACAACTGAGGATTTCCAGGTAACATTCAATTCAACGTAGTTGTTTGTTTTTTGTATAGATTTGCAAATAAAAGTTATTTAGCTCCTATATTATTATTTCTAGTTACTTTCCAATCAGTTCCAGTTTGATTCCATCTCACCAAGAAGCCTCATTATGTTTCTAATGAAACAAAGTCTGATTCAGATGAACCCTCAGTGATCCGGCGCTGGTCGTCTAGAACTCTGGCTGTCTGATGAAGGTTCTGCTCACAGCTATAGTCCCGTCTCCCCAGACGGCTGACGGTCCAGACGGATGAGAAGGGAAATGAAACACTTGGAGTGTTGGCTGGACCAATGGGGCGACAGATCTGAGCATCAGAGCCGGTCCATGAGACCATGGTGGTCCTTGTCCTTTCACCACAGACTCCACTGATTTAAACAGAAGCCATTACTGAGGCTGAGGCCGTGGTTCTGACCAGAGACACCCAACCTGGCTCGGCCCGGCCCAGCAGCATGAGGAGGAGGTGGGGGGCAGTAGAATCAGAGCAAGCTGACATCTGGGAGTCTTTGTGTGGCGGCGTAATTAGATGGCAGGGCGCAGGGAGGAGACCAGGCAGGACGGTGGGTGGTGGAGGTGGAGGTGGTGGTGGTGGGGGTAACATCTGCTCCAGGAACAAGGGAGGACCCAGCTGAGGTCACAGAGCCCCAGACTGGAGGGGGGAACAGCTTAATGATAACTCTTACAGCTACAGACGGCTCATGGTTCAACATGTAAATAACTGCTGATAATCGCAGCAGAGCCTCCATGAATATGAACCAGAGCTGCTGCTGGTCCAAAGCAGGCTGAACACACACTGCCTTCAATCTGCAGCTCCCTTTCCTCGCCTGTGGGGGCGCTGGACCAAGAGCCACTGAAGTAGACAACACGTAAACCTCTAAAAAAAAGACACAGCGCTACTTCTTCACCAGATGGGAATAAAAATGGAGTAGCATCAGATTTTTTGCGGTTGGAGGATTTCTCTTTTGTCTTTGGCTAAAAACCACAAGCCATTTCTCTTGCTAGCGTTAGGCTATATTTACCCAGAATGCCATGCGCTCTAGTCCACTTTCTGCTTTTGGAGCAGTCTCCAGTCCAGTTGTTGTTCACATATGCATTCAAACTGCACCAGTTCATTTCAACCGAACCCAGACCAACGTCTGTAGGACCAGAGTTGGATTAAAACAGCCTGAACTGGTCCAGTGATATGCAACATGTCTCATTTTAGATAGACTCTTCCAGTGTATTCTTGCTGAAAATCAAGGTGTGACACTCAGATTGGGCAGATTGTGGAGATTAATAGAACACCAGGGTGGGAATACCTAATCATATCTATCACCTTTGACCCATCTGAAGACATTGAGTTGCTCTCAAGTGTTGCCTCTGTGTCGGTTTACAGTTTCATTATAAGACCTGAAGTTTTGATACTTTGATTTTGTTATCTAGACTCCAACATGAGCAGCAGGAGCTGAAACACTCATCATTCCTCTAAAGGTTTAGTGAGAGATTCCAGTCAGGAGCTGCGTTTCTACCAAACTCGAAATTACAAAAATAGCTTCCCTTAATGGAAGCTTGCCAATTTCGAATAAACTCACGCTTTTCGCTAAAAAGCTTTGGGCTGGGGTGAGGTGGTTCTTCAGCCATATCAAAACACATTTTTCACATCACGAGTCACATGACCACCATTTGGACTTTACTACAGACCAAAATGCAGAAGACGACAGTGAAAAGTTCTGCGTCATTCCAATGTGTTAAATCCGTAGCTCTTCTGTAAAACTACAATTCCCCCAAAACGGCGCATATTTCGGCACTTGCAGGTAGGAAGGGCTCGTCGCTCCAACGCCTGAATGATACACTGACGTCTCCAGTGATGGTTGATGGATGAGCACTAGCACCATGGATGCATTATGGATATTATGAATATGAATGGATGCAACTGTTTACATCCATGATTTTTAATGACTAACTGTGCAGATAACATTATTTAAGTGTGATTTCAATTTAATTTCTTCTTTAATGGCAACAGCAATTGCAAAATTGTGTTTTTTGGGGACTTTTTTAAATTAGCAGAAAATAGTCAAAGATTTGAGCACATTTATAATGGAAATGCTGCTATTATCACTCACTAAGCTAAGCCAGGGGATGCCGTGAACTTTGCCCCCTCTTCATATCGACCAAACATTTAATTGAGCAACAGAAACATCAGAGAAAGACTCTCCTCTGACTTGAAGAGCTTTCATTGTGAGTCGGGTTAGACATTAAGCTTTTAGTAATAATGCAGCAGATACATTAAAGCAAACAGGCCGAGACTGGGCAGAGGAGCTGGAGCCTGCAGGAGCCTCACTGGTCTGAACCGGGAGGATTCAGAGATTCCGATTGTTTCCGATCAATCGTCCTAAAAAGATCCAGGAAGTGGCGGCAGCAGAACACGGACGGAAGGGGAGATTGGACATTGATCGGCGCACCCCCTTTAGCCTCAGGAACCAGTTCATTTAGTGTCCCTGCCCCGTGAAAAGAGGTCACACCCCCGTCTGCTTGCAAAGGAGGGGGGGAAGAGGGTGCCATTACTTTCCATTCACTGAGAAGAAAATGAAAGCAGGCACACGTTTGACGTGAGGTTTATGATGCGGACAGAGCAGCACAGATGGTTCACAGTCACCGGATGTTTGGAAACCTCCTGATCCTGATCCTGTAACAGTACAGCTGGCACCACTGAGACAATCACAGTGTATAAAAGGAAAGGCTTCAAATCCAGTGATAATATGAAAACCGATTTCTACAAATTAATGACAATCAAATCATTTACTTTCCAGCCAGACAACGACCCGAAGCATCCAGCAACAACATGGAGGGCGGCCTAATCAAAGTCCGGACCCGTTCACAGCTACTCCCCACCAACCTGACGGAGCTGAAAGAGTTTAGCAGGAAGGGTGTAGATGAGCATCCTGACTGGGCGGGAATATGTATGCAGCCACTTGTTTTATGTGAAACATTTTTAATACTATTATTCTTTTATAAATAATAACAGAGTGAATACTTTTTCATAGGATTTAATATTAAATTAAATAATTTAAAAATATGTTTGAAAAGCGTAAAATCCTGAAAATAAATTCACCTATTGTACAAGGTGAATAATCTCATGCTGAAAATTAAAAACAAACTTCAATGTTCATTTTTCAAAGGCAATTATTGCTTAAAAATAAAAGCTCATAAAATCCTTTTTTCTTGTTTTTTTCCATACAAATGAAGTTATAAAGCATTTTCAAAATGAGGCTTTTAATCCAATCATCTGTGAGATCAGTAATGGAGACTGTTTCTAGCCTGGCTTTTTATAGAAGTGCTCTCTGGTGAGGCAGCAGTATTTATCAAAGCATCACAAACTGAGGCCATGCAAACAAAATAAATTCACAAAGCTCAGTATGTCAGTTGTCTCAATCAAACACAGATGTTTTTAGAAAAATCCGGTTTGCATGAAGAGAAAATTTGATGGCATAAATCTGCCAGAAACGCCTTAAATCTTAAATCTTACTGTGTGTATGGAAATGAGCCTGGCCTGCTAGCTGCACATTTAAATTAAGGTTGAAACAGCAAAGCCCTTTATTAGTTTCCAGAACCTGCATTTAGCCTGCTCTCAACCACAGCCAAAGACAGACTGAACAGACCGGTTCTAAGCAAACACCTTAATTACCTCTTGACCTACAACTGTGTCAAACAAGACAAAAGGAAACGAGCCGCTAGCATGACGATGCCCTTCTCTGACACGCATGAACTTGTCCGAGTGGCTGCAGCTCTTATTTAGTCAGCAGAGCTGCTGTTGGGAGTGAAACGGGGGCGGGGGGGGGGGGGTTCAAAGGTGAGTGGAAAATATGGACAAAACAGAGACTGGATGCTTTAATATGCATCCTGGAAACAGATCTGATTAACTTCCTGTTGTGGGACACCCCAGGCTGGTGTTCCTCAGGGCGGCAGCATGACTCTCTGCTGAACTCTCTCATGATGACTGTGCCGGATTTAGACAAAAAAGCGCCAGAAAAACAAGTGAGAATGCCCAGCAGGCCAAGAGAGACAGAGGGTAGAGGAATGTTTCCAACCGTTATCAAAATATACAACAACCCCTCCACCACTGTTAGCTAGGTATGCGAGCATCATGCGACGGCAGCTCACCAGAACACTGAACACATGCGTTTCATCAGCAGACCGCTGACAGCTTGAGAAACAACAGTGTGTTTATGCTGGTGAATGTTTTCCACTGGAGTTCCCCCTCACAGAGAACGATTGTACACATGGGTTTGATGTGAACCCGAGTGCTGGCTCATTGTTTTCACCCACAACAACAGAATGTAAGCACCAAATTAGGGTCGGGAGACACTCAACTTCTTGTTATGTTAAGAGATGCACAAAATCCAAACTTGTTTCATAAAAATACATCATTATTAGATAGCAAAGTTTATCTTTAGGGAATAAATAACCAATCTAATTTATCTGGATTCTAAACTATCACAAAGGAGGCTTTAAAATCCATTCTTAACTCATTTATTTGCCTTTCCCACATACATAAAATTACTCTAACTGAACTGTGCTAAACTGTGTATGAGCAGTTTAAATGCAGTAGTTTTTATCTAACCTAATTCAAACAGAAGAGTGAATATTTCTTTAGACCATTCTGTCTTTTAGACAAAAGATGACACACAAAATGCTATTTGTTTTATGAAAAGTTTTCTGTATTTTCTGAAAATGTGAGTCGTCTAACTGCTCATTTAAATATTCAGTCAACATGCTAATCTTTTCTATAGCTCTTCATCTAAACCTATAGCTAATAAGTTTAAACGTTTTTCTTAATGTTGCATTATGTTGAAAAATACCTTTCCACTCTGATAATTATTTTTATTTATTTATTTTTGTGATATAATAAAATAATTTAGCAGTTTTCTGTTTTTGGCAGGCTGGAGTTAGCATCAAACTTTAGCGAAGTAACATTATTTCTTGGATGCTTTTGTGAATTTTGTCAACTTTTCACAAAGAGCAAGTTTGGATACATTTTAGCTTATGAGCTACCCAGCAACATTTTTTATTACCTAGTGCATCAATGTTTTTTTTTTTACTAATTTATCAAATTGAATAAATAAACTAGCTTATAAGGTGTAGAAATCTGGTTTGGTTTAAGCAAATACTTCAGCAAACATGTCAGAATCAATTTTACAGACATTTTGCTTTTTTCACTTAACTTGACCTACATAGGTAATTGCTTACAGTTAGCTAACTAGCTAGCATTATATAAAAAAAATACTTGGTTAGTTTGTGAGCTAGCTTCACTGATGTTGGGCTCAATTGTGATAGTTTGCTTGTCTTTACAAAATTATGCAAGTTCAACTTCTCTCTTTTATGCAGTTACTTTTAGCTAATTTTACAATGTTGGATAAATTAACTAGCAAATTTAAGGCGAAAACACCAGTAGAGATTTGAGTAGTTTTACCTCCAATTCCTCTGACCAGGACATTTCATGATTCATAAAACTCACACAAAGTGGAAGTCCTCAAAGTCTCTCCTACTTATGCACTAAATTTCCATATTTTTGTTTATTCTGGTGAAAGAATGGTTGCCTAAAGATTTAGATACAACTATTGTTGTTTATAATGTGAACCATAATAGTTGAAATATTGGAAGTATTGAATCTGAACATACTCCACAGACTTGGGGAACAAGTTCCTTATTTTGAGGGGAAAACATTTTATTTCTTTCTCCATTATTTAAGTGAATTGCATAAAACCCCCCAAAACATAACTCAGGCTTTAAGTAAAGAGTTTCTAGCAAATAAATGAATAAAATGTTAAACTTTTGAAACTTTTCCTAGCGTATCTACTCATGCCCTGCGTCGTACAAGCAGCAGAAAGCAATTCACGATGACGACATGGCTACAGAAACAAGCAGGGAGTGAAACTTACTGAGCGCCGGCCGGTTCTGCTCCGCTCAGCAGCTCTGCAGCTCTGCAGCTCCCAGACTCTCTGGAGTGTTTGGGTTGGGAAGACAGCATGATGATGATGTGGACTCTCCTTCCATGGCAGCTGAAAACATGCTGTTGTAAATTCCCCTGGAAGGGCTGCAGCCGGTGGTGGTGGTGGTGGGGAGGTGGGGGGCGAGGGGGGGAGCCACACACAAACACACTTTAACCCACTATCTGTGCCGCCAAGGCTGGAAGTCTGCAGCAACACCCAGTAAAACTTGTAAACAGGGAGGCAGGGAGGCGTGGAGGGGAGGAGAGGTTCCTCATTACATCAGCAGCAGCTGCTGACAGGCCTGTGTTTATTAGCTAACTGCCAGGACCTGAGAGGTGCTGCACAAGCCCGCAGCGCTCAAGACGAGCCTCATCCAGCTGACTGACATGCACTTAGCTCCAAAACACCCAAACACTAAGGTTTCCTTTAAGACTCTTGTTCAGAACGTCCTAGTCAGAAGTTTCAGGTTAACGTCATGCTAGCTGTCATCTCAGTGAGAGCTGCTGACTGGACTTTAGAGCTGCTACTCCTCAAGCTGAAATTCCTGCAGCGTCTGGGGCTTGGCAGATCCTCCAGCCTGCTCTTCCTCCAAAGATCTGGCTGGGCTCCCTTTAAACACAGGCACATGACTCTCAGCTTCACTGCCAGGCTGAATTCACCAACAACTCTGCTTTTCATCAGCTTCTCTGTAGGGACCCCACACTGCCATCCATCCAGGAAGAAAGGGACCAAACCCCATCTTGGAGTTAACTTCAATCCTTCATTAATTATTCCTGGCATCATATTTTGCTTAAGATTTATAGAAGGAAAAAACCTCCCTGGGCCAGAGGAAGTGTTGTAGTGCATTTGTCTCAGGATTTTAATCACTAAATTGCCAAAAATATTTGTCCAATTTATTTGCTAACGTCTCAACATGATGATTTAAATCCAAGTAATGACGTGACTCATTGTGCTTGTCGCTGTGACCCGTCTCCACCCTGTTTTCACTCGCACTCCAACAAAGTGAGCAGCAGTTGTCTGGGAGCAGAAGATGTCAGAAATACGACTCGGCAACATAAATCCTAAAGAACATAACTGAAAATAACATCCATAAGAAAGAAAGCAGCGTTTCAGAGACAGTGGATTATATGTCAAACTTTTATTGCAACTTAAAGGAAGCACAAACAAAGGGAATCTATGAGTAAACAACTTTAGCAAAGTTAGCTATATGCCTCTCTACAAGAACGTTTTACATTTCCTCACAAAGAAATTTAGTCAATATTAGCTATACATTTTAAACTAGCTACCTATGATAGGCAGTTATCTTGGGTAGCTAACCTATGGATGGCAGCAAGCTAAAGTGGGTAGCTAGCTAGTAGCTACCTAACCTATGTCAGTTATATAGTTAAGTTAGCTACCCGTGCTAGATAGCCAACTTAATCTTCGTAACTTAGTAGCTAACTGAAAACATTATATACTGTATGTTTAGGACACTAGTCTCCATTTCTCGTCATTTGTTAACCAAGATGATCCCCAAGCTAACATCAGCTAATGCTAGTGTGGAGAGCTGCTCTTGAACTCCACTTGGTTTTAGCCACTAAATGTCTTGGTCTTGATTTGGTCTCAAAATAGGAGGTCTTTACTACAATAAAACCTGGTAAAAAAAAATCTGAAAATCACTTCAACAGAACCTGTCTGACAACACGAAGTAGGCTAAAGACATTCAAGCTGAACTGATGAGAAGCAGCGTCTATCAGTCTGGGACGGATCACAGAACCATTTTTAAGGTATTGAGCATAAAAGTGCTTGAGATGTCGTAGCATTAACCCAAACAGGCTAGTCATGCTCAGAAACCCTCCAATATGGCTGACATAAGCCATTTTGCAAAGAAGAGAATGCCACCTTAACTGTTGAGTATGATTGAATTATTAAAAATGGTCATACAAAACAAAAACCAAAGTAATCTGTAAGGGGGCATATAATTTTTGTGACACATGCATTCCTCCTTATGTCTGCCAATGAAATCCTGCCTATTGTGTTGTTGTTGAAGTGAAGCTGAGAATCTGCCACAGGATCCGATAGACAAAGAAAGCCACGGGTTCAGCTGAACATGAATGTCAGCAGCTAATTGGATACAAACAGCGCTGGGATCAAACATTCTGAAGTAAAAGGGTAATAACAAATGATTAGATGGTCTATAATTTCTCTCTAGCTCTGAGTTCTTTGATTGTGAGATTGGAGATTTGTGTGCTTAATCTAATAGACGGAATGGAAAAAGACTTGAATTTAATCAAAGCATGCATGACCTTTAATTGACTCAATAAATGGTGCCGATGTCTTCCATATGGTAACCACAAGGACCGTCAATTTAAAGGTCCTGGCATGGTTTGCTACCTTTGAACAACAGGACAATAATTCACATCTTGTGAGCATATGCTCCTCTTATCAGAAACATTACTTAGATTCTCATTCTCCATCCCAAACTACATGCTGGTTTCAATTATCTCCCCTCCATTTGCTCTCATCTGCTCCAGACAACAAGATTTCTACCATCCTTACGTCACAATCTAGCTGCAGACAGAAGTTTCCCATTGTGGGTGAACTGTGTTTGGTGCCAGTAGGGCAGGAATGGCTAATGGTCCAGAACAAGCATCTTGACCCGGATCTATCCATCCAGCATGCTCTGACAGGTCAGAACCCTGCAGGAAAGGTTCAACAGAAATTATACCATAATCACCTCCTTATTAGGTCTATCTAAATTTAAACACTTTATATGTCGGCGTTAAGAGTGTATAAATGTTCATATAATTTCTGTTTTATTTTTCAACATCTAAAGCGGATGCATCATATAAAATACACCTCTTTAGCTTGCAAATAATTATACTTTGTTGTGTACTGTGAGTCTCTAGGAAAGCAGAAAACTTAAATGTAGTCTCTTCCAGTGTTGTGTGGATCATATTTTTCAATCTGTTTAGTTTTCTCTATTTCTCATTACAATTTTTTTAACTATTGGGTCATGTTAATTGTTGCAGAGCTGCCAAACAAGGTCATGGCCAGCTAACTAGCTAATCGGCTGTTGTTTTGCTAGCAGTTGTCGCAGTCTGCTAGCTGTTAGCCCCCTGAGGACACAACTGTATTACTTCAGTAATAGTACATATTTTGGTATCATTTATGTTGTTTTTTTTGGGGAACACATAAACCAAAGGCCTTCAGTGACGTTTTGGCACTAGCACTAGCTAACTTGCTAACTAACTACGTTGAGGCCTCGTTTAAAGACGTGTTCGTTCATGTTGCAGTGTTTTCTAGCTGCAACATGTTCGGCTGGACGGGCACGTTGTGCTCCATTGTTGGTGTCTTTTAATCAGTTTGGGAATAAAAAGCTTCTGAGCTGCTGTAGAATTTTAACTGCTACCAAACTGCAAAAATGGCTGAACGACGGATGAAACACTCATGTGCAGTTAGAGCATTAAAACGAGTTGCTGTCAGGCCAGGGGTCAAAGAGGAGTGTGAATAGCTAGCTAATATTTTTTCATTTAAAAAAAGCATAATTTTGCTGTACATTTGTATTGAATTGACCTAAATGTAACGGATTTGAACTAAATTCTACATTTGTAGATGATTTGACTCAGACATAGAAGCATATCCTTCTTTCAGCCATGTTTTGATCGTCCTGCTATGAACTCCAGACTGATCATAAAGCCGTTCAATTTGCTGCAGTTCCTTCAGCTCCACGTTTTGCCATCGGCAGGAATGCTGAGAAATGAAAACCACCACAAACTTTGGTAAAGGGAGCACCAGGTGCTCCCAGAGGTCCAGATGTGTGGCGGCTCTGTCAGCACAGTACATGATTTGATATATACGGAGAAAACAAGTGCGATCTTCAGATATAAACTGCTCCGTGATCAAAGTGGCCCCAAGGCTAATTTGCATAACAAACATGTCAAAGCCACAAGACAGAAACGGCTGCAGAGGCGTATGGTTTGGATTTCCCTGGAGGATCTGTGCAGGAAGTGACTGTGTTCCTCCATCACCGTGTTATTTGCAGTTGGAGTGGGAAGCAGGTACTGCTGCTGGTTCTTCGCCTCAGAGCACACAGGAAGTGGCTTTATAGGAGCGGAGACCCGAGAGAGGCACAGACGCGGAAGATCTCAGCTTCCACAAATCAGAGAGACGCTGATGTCAGTGATTCACAGTTTGAGTTTTCTACAAGCTCAGGCCTTGTCCAGATGTAGCCAGGTTTTATGAAAACGCAACATATCCACTGCGTTCTCTGAAAAATAATACAATCAAGCACAACGGATCGATTTCAGAGAAGTTTTCATCCACATGAACCTACACCGATCCACCCCTGAACGTTGTTTTTCACATGCCAAGCCCACAGGAGGCAGTGTAGTGCGAAACTAAAATCTGTCAGCCAATCAGCTTGGTTCAAAACAACTACCACTTCCTGTTAGGAGTTAAAACACGGCGCCGCGAGGTTCATTTGCGTTTACTACGCCGGTGTACTAGAGCCATTTTAGGCAGGAAGAAAAATAGGAGTATATTTTCACTAAAAAACTGACATTTTAGGTTAATCTGAGAAACTGTATAAAAAAACAAGGGAATTCTCTGAGCTCAAAAAGTTGTAATTTTGCAACAATCAGAAATTTTGAGATTACTTTTCTGAAAATCAACAATTCTCAACTCTACAAACTCAAAAATATTCAATTTTTTTCATTTTAAGAAAATACATGAAATTAATGTGAAGCTTTCTGAGTTTAAAATTAAAATTCTTGCAAATTTTACACCTTTGGAGCTCAGAAATGTTCAGGATTTTTCTAGAAAATTTCTGAAATTAATCTAAAAATGTCTACATTTTTGGACAGAAACATCTTCCATTTTTTCCCCCTTAATTACAATGGCCCTAATACGTCATCAAATTTGACAGATACATAGGTATTAGGACGTAAAATTAATAAAGACAATGTTGATTGAGAATCGTGTCAAAGTGGATACTCTAATGCACAGGATCCTAAATCTCCATTTTCTTATGAACTTATGCAAACACAAATACTGAATCTCAAATCTCCACTTGAAAAATAAACAATCATTTTTAGTGATATTAAATAGTTTTTACAGTGATAAAAGACAAAAAGTGTATAAAAACGCATTTGTTTTTCCAGATATCATGTTGACTCAGACTTCCATTCAACCATTTTAAAGTGGAAAAGGTCACAGTGAACGGTGGATGTTTTTGTCAAGATTATTTATTGCTTGCAAAGTTGATTTTCCAAGCCATGTTGTCATTCCTTGTTGTTCGGCGCTGTTGTTGTGACTTGGCGCTGCCTCGCAACGCCTCGTGGTTTCCGAAATGTGGAGGTGTGAAAGCGTGTCGTCCTGACCTGCGCTGGCCCAGATCTTTAAATAATCATCAACCCTCTCCGTTTCTCCGGGGATTCTTAGCCGAGACGTTTATCCGTCGAGACACAGGTGTGAGAAGCCAACTGTGAATAAAGCCTGGCTCACATATCCCATCTGGACCTAACGTAGAGTGTGCTAAACGGTATCTTCATTTGGTTTTAGGTAACAAATCAACCATAAGCAAGAGAAAGCCGCAGAATTTTTGGAGATAATCAGCAGTTTTCAACGTCTTTTTGTGGCTAATTTTTAGAGAACAAAATACATTCATGACACATGGATGGATTTAAGTCCTCTGGATGTAAAGCAGCTAAATGTTTCTTCTCCAGCCAACCCTCGTCATCAGCTTTCATATCTACTTTTTCCTTCCTCAGAAAGTAGCTCCCTTTGTAACCGGAGTCCCACCAAAACCACAAGTTGACATTTTTACATTTTACCACGTAACACGCACAAAGGGTTAATAATCAGCCAGATTTAGCTGCACTGACAGACGTGTCAGTGAAGAAAGACTAACTCAAAGTAAATATGAAAATTTCTTTTTTTTTTTTTTTTTCTTGATGATGCTGAGAGTGGAGAAACGTTGAGTTTGGGGCTAACAACCAGGGAGAGGAACGCATCTACAGCCTTTCCCATCCCAGAGGCCTCGTTGTTCTGCATGTGTATGTCGAATAGACAGGTTACCGTGGTGATTAAGCTCCTCTTTCAAGCCCGGTCCCATCTGAAGGTGGACGGGATCTCTGAAACAGAAGCTTGTGGGCTCTCGGCCGCCTCTGACCCGCCTGATGACAGTTCCTGTTCAGATGAGCCGTGGCGTTACAGAGGAGCCCGCAGAACCCGGCTCTCCCACGGGAACCCGGCCCGAGCCACCCCGGTGCATTGTGGGTCACTGTGGAGGCCTGTCAGCCACACAGAGATGAGACAGTTAGCCAGCGGTGAGGGAAACGAGGATCTGCCCCATTTAGCTGTTCAGTGGAAGACAATGAAGGGTTGATCATCTTAATTGACTAAATATGTCCTCTTTTAAATATGGAACATATTTTATTCAGTTTTAAAGCTCTTCATTACTTACAACTTGCTGAAGGTTTGTAGCTGATTAACACAAGAAACTATCTCGTTATAATGAAAAAGTTCCTCAGCATCCAGAACGGGTCAGCTCCACCACAGTACTGAGCTTACGTCATGTGTCAATTGTGACGTCATTGTGCAATATTTCTTATTTCATCCACCTGAACAAGATGCTGTTTAGATGCAAAAGAGGGACGTAATTAACACCATTTGTTTTCTTCCATAAATTGTTTCAGCTGCTGGGTTTTGTTTAAAGCTAACTGGAAACTTCAAGCAGAATCTAAGTAGAATAAAAAACTATCGCAATGCCAACACGCATTTTTACTCAAAAGCATATTATTATTTTATCATTAAGCTTCATTTACACAGCTGAGATCAATCATGTTCACCTAAACTGCAGAAAACTTTAATCACTTTAAAGCCAGCGGATTCCTTTGTTCCCATTCTTTTTCGCACTCTTCTTTGTCAATTGCTATATATAAGTATTTTAGAAACATTTTTTGAATTAGCTGAAACTTCTGACAGGAAGAATTGTTTACAAACGAAGCACAGCTGCGCTTTCTACTTCTAGAGGACATTTATTTACTTAGGTTTGGTTAAGTAAGGAGACCAGTGCTATCTAGTGTTTGTAAATACACATTGCAGGCTATTGGCTTAAAACATGACTGTTACATCCTAAAGGTGACTGTTAACCAGTGACATACGGTCAGGGGAGGCAGGTGAGGCAGAGCCTTACCTGTGATCATAGAAAAATAATATATAATATAAAAATATTTTCACCCTGTGGTTTTGTACTATAAAGTATCTATTTTTTACTTAGCTTAACCAATTCTGATTAGTTTTTCTTCAAAAT
>CAEGAF010181423.1:0-24129 GCA_903067075.1 Micropoecilia bifurca
TGCGCTTCATTCTTTACATAATCTTTTATTTACAGAACAGAAACCAATAAATTGAAAACAAATCATGAAGTTGATGCCACCGATCGCTCCGGTATCCAAACTTTACATGAGTTTCGCATGTCGCTGCCTTTGCAGCTGTTCCGTTCGCGTCGTAACTCTGTTGCGCTTCTTTCACCGTAACTTGAACTTTATTTCGTTTCTTAGCAACAAAATATATCCCATAATTATTTATTGAAGATGTGGGAAAAAAAAACTCATGTCAAGCTCAAACTCCGAGTCTGAGTCATCTGGCAGCGCGTCAGGTTTCGTCCTCTTCATTCTTACTTCAGGGCTCCGCAGTCATGTGCGACTCATTTTGACACACTAAAATCAAGCTGCTGTGTTTAAGCCTCAATTTCTTTCTACAGTAACCTACTGTGTCCAGGAAATCCCTGTTTAAACTTAATGTTAAAAGTGACCCACAGATGCATGCTTCATTGCCTTTACTTGTGATTTAAAGCTAAGAGTAAAATGCAGTTTATACATTTAGGAAAATGACTTCATTTATTATTTCAAGTTTGTGCAGTTGTATACAAACCCTAACAATAGTTCTGACATGATGACATCTTAAAACCATGACTGATCACCAAATAAAATTGGAATGAACACATCAGTACATGTCAGTTTTTAAATTAAAATTAGACAATTTCATCATGATCTCAATAAAAATATTCACAAATATATAAGGAGGACCTTAAAACAGATGATAAAATCATACAAATATGTACAGAGAAAATGAGATGCAGTACATGTAAAGTAAAATCTGTATTTTTTTACAGGTAATTACAGGATAAAATAACAATTTTAGTCTATTAAATAAAAAAAACTTGGTGAGAAAGCTTTTCAACAATATTTTTTATTTTACAATGCAATTATTGCATTACGTCGATACTGCCGCTGAAACCCTGACAGTTTTTAGTGTGATCAGTCACCATCTTGTTTGCTCAGTCCAAGAAGAAAATGTTGTTGAATTGCGTCGCACAAAGCCTCTTCACTTCCTCTGGAATTCAAAAATAAAAATGGATAAGGTTGAAAACATGGCAGCACGTTCTGGTAAGAATACACAACTGCACTTCCTGTTTAAGGACGTACCGTTTACTTCAATTAGATTGGCGTTCTTTTGATTTAGGATCACATAGAGCTCTCTCTGGTCTGACTTCTTCCCAACGACCCAGTAGTCCGTCATAGCTTTTACTATGATTTCCTCATCTTCGTCAACCCTTGGGAGCAGATTAGTAGAAATCAGCATGAGGAAGTACATGCAGTAATGTTTATTGTACTTTGTATACAAAATAGATGTTTTGAGGCTTAAAGTCCTTTTAAGCCTCAACTTTCATATTGCAACTAATGAAAGTTGCAATATGTAACTTTCATTAGCAATGTTGTTTACATATTTGTTAAAATTGTCAATGTGTCACGACTGCACAACATGAGACAGATTATCTGTCTCCCTGTGACTTTACAGCCATCCACAGAAATAACCAAACAAAGCTAGGAGGAGGGTTTTAGTTCTGTCAGTCAGTTCATGTTTGCTCTGCTCAAGAGAAATGGAAGTAACTAAAGTCTTGCCTTAGACCGCCTTCAGGGACAGCAGAGTTGGATGAGACAGTTTAGCTTCAAGCATGGAAGAACAATCTCTTTTTTTAAGATGGCAATGAGGAGAACTGCAGCTTTGGCCATTGTGGTGACCTTAGCAAAAGTCCTGATGATTGGTTTTATACATTTATGCTATTCTTTAACTTTTTAATAAAAAGAGAGGTGTTGAAATGTAGCGTCTTGGTATATTCCCAAAAAAACAAAACTTTTTTGTGAATGGCAACACAAAAGCTCACAACCCTCCATACGACTCGCTGTGCAAGAACAGTAGGTTTGGTCATCCTTCAACATAATTTTCAATACATTTCAAGCCAGATATTTACATAGTTACCCTTGATACTCACCAAATGTATGCAAACCTGAATTTGAGGAAAGTTATAAGAAAATAAATCATTTATCACCAGGTTTTCTGGCATTTTGCAAGTAGAAATAATTTTGGTAATTCTAACAAACCTAAAGCAAGAAATTGGTTGAATTTAACTTCAAACAGTGAGAAAAAATTTGTTTGTATGTAAACATGTGGTTTCATTGTTTATGCAATGAGCATTTTTACCCTACAGCTCAAAATACAGAACAAGGAATCGATCCCATTTCTGTAAAGTACACTGCAATTGTTTGTGGAATGTGGTTTGTGGAATGCCTGCTTCTATGCCAAAAATGAAAGTTTAAAAACAAATTACCATAAAAATTATAATCATTTTATCAGTAATTTTGCAAAACTTGTAAAAACACACAACATATAATCTGCAACGTGAAAAATCTCTCAGAATGACGTGGCTCTTTGTGGCGTTCTCTTACAGGCACAGAGCATTAAAAGGTTGAGTTTCTATAACTCAACCTATGTACGATCTACTTTCAGGACGGTGCTTTCAGGACGGAACAGATTTGCAACATGCCACTGGGAAATAAAAACACCACTCTGAATATTTGTTTAATAAAGCTCCAGGATCTGCTGCTGTACCTCGCAAAGTCACAGTTGATGTCTCCCAGGATCTTCATGAGGTCAGGGTGGACCGAGGTCAGACACACACTGGCGGTTTTCCTCATGTGAATGGTACTCTTCTCTGCCAGGTTCATGTGGTTAAAGTAGATAAACTTGAACTGGGGTTCCTTCTCTGGCCTACAGCAACAATATGGGAGACATACGAACAGGACAGGATGAACCAAAACAGCTGAACATGGGTTTTAGCAGCAGTTTGTCATTCCTCTGAAACTGGGATCAATTTGTTTTATTCCAACAGGAAGTGGATTGCTGAGTGGAAGGCAGCAGGAGCCCAAATTCAGAATGGAGATGTGAATGATAGCTGAGGAATTTGGAACCTTATTATTTATTCAGCACATTCTTTACTAAGTTGATTACGAGGAGCCCGTCGAATTGCCAGAGCCGGTCTAAGATTACGGATCTGGAGCTAACTGATGGGGTCAAAGACACATGGACCGGGATGCCAGTCCTTAGTGCTGCCTTGCTTGAGTTACCCTTTAAGAGCTGCAGTAATGTTAGAGTTCTGTCTGTGTCTGCCAGCCAGGCAGTTAACACATGATGACAGGTGATATTCAGAAGTGGAATCACAAAGCCCCCAATTTACCAACAGCATTCAAGTTAAAGCAGCGTGCCAACTCTGCTATTTAATTATTCCAGAAAAAAATTTCTCCTGCCCTGATGGAGTCTTTTCTTTATTTTTGCTAATTGGCTACAGAGGCAGTAGTACAAAATAATCACCTAACTGGCCAGTTTGAGGAAAACAAAGTAAAAAGCTGGTAAGTGTTTTTGAAAGCTGTGTGTGTGCGCGCGCTTGTGTGTAGGGTTAGTTATAAAAGTGCTGTACATATTAAATATAACTTAAAAGAAAACTGATTTTGTAATTTGACGTCTTGAAATTGTGCCTCTTTCTCTTTAAGAAGCTCCTGTTCTTTCCGACAGTGCCTTCAGCCCGTCATCACATCAATACTCCTCCATGATGCCGTTTACAATGACCTACTGCTGTAAAGAGTGTTGTTTGTCTGCATCTTGCCAAGTAAATTCTATGCCAACATTAGTGGGACAGTTTGCATGATTTAAACCAGATGTGGATCACAGAATATCTACAATAAACAATCACTTTTTTTGTTTGCTACTATTACTACAATCATTTATTGTTTTATCATTCAACAGTGAAAAATGTTAAATGTGTCTTTAAAAGCCCAAAGTGAATATAACATTCAGTCTTCATTCAGTATGTAAACATTCGACTGAGTTGTATTTGAGGACCCAAAAAGAAAAAGGCCAGTTTTAAGTCAATTACTGGACACAGTTCATACATCACACTGACGCTTCTAAGACGCTTTATGATAAGTTGCATAACTATTGTTATTCATGCTATTAGTCATTAATACTGCTGAGAAGAGGAGGAAAACTAAATAAAACTATCTTTGTACGGTGGAGGAAGAGAGAAGCGGGCACTGACCCAGATATCCTGCGGTTTATTGTGAACTGTTCACATATATCTGATGCCAGCAGAGTCAGCTGGGGGCCCACCAAGCTGTCCAGCTGCTCACAGAACTCCCTGGTCAGCTCCACGTTGGCTGGGAAAAGATGGTGGAGAGAAGAAATTCAATTGAAACAGGATAAAATGTCTTATGTCAGCTTAATATGAGGAAGAAGACAGCATGAATCCATTAAAATAAATAATGTAGGCTTTAACTTACCACTGATCATAAAACAAGCAGCTGCGCTCATCGCCTGCAATGGGGGAAAAAAAAAAAAACAGGAAATCAGTGCAGGTTTCATGCAGAATCTAGGTCAAAAAGGTTGAAAATTCACACTAATCGGATGATAAGCATTGCTGGAAGTACTTCATTTTAAAATTGAGCCATGTAATCCAAAAAAATCCATCCATAGAAAAGGAAGAAATTTAATCCTACAGCTACCATGATAAACAAGAACCAAAATCCCCTCCATTACAGATTAGATTAGAAAATCATCCTGATAATGAATGACCTGGTCACTGATGCATTTAGAATATGAGCGAGGATATGAATGAGCAGAGTCAGGTTTGATTCCACACACACCTTATAAACGATCAGATGCAGCTCCTCATAGCCGTCTTCTGCACTCACAAATATTTTGGGGAATCTGAATTTGGCCTCTGGATCTTTGAGGTTAGCAGGTCCCGTCAAGAACCTGAGGACACGTGGAGACAGGGCAGCGAGGACTGTGAGGTGGTCTGGAGTTTTACATGAGTTAAAAGTTACACGGTGCATGTAGTGGTTTTGAAATGATTTGGTTGTTTTTCTTGAGCTACTAAAATGTTATCTTGGGGTGAATCAGTAAATTAGGTCTGAATTCCTTCCTCCTTTTGGAAGATGAGTGAGGTAAAGATGTGTAAATAGGTTTTGAACAATGCCTTATTTTAGTACAGTCGCATAATCCACCAAATCTGTCCAAACCTGCCTATACAGCAGCATCAAACACAGACTGCTGAAAAACATGATGCAAAAATTCAATTAGCACATCCAGGGTATGCCGTGATGCACGGGGAACACAGCAGCAGATAAATTCAAATGGTTTTTTCTTACAGATGACAGTATTAAAGAGAAGATGGAATTACCTCCCATAATGCAACAGATTTCCTGTGACTTCAGGCCTCAGAGGAGAGTCTCTGCCAGCCAACTGCAGCAGGAAACAGGAAAAACAGAAAAAGGTTCAGTTTTAAAAACTACAATAAAATAACAAAGTCATGTTATTGTAGAGAACATGAAACCTGTTAAATGCTCAAGATCTTGATGTGGGATTGAAGCGTCCTGTGAAATAATCCTCATAAATTCATTCTATATGAATTCTGATTTGCTCTACTGAGGTGAGTTGTGGAGTTTTTCATGCCTTCAAACTTCTGGAAATTAGTAACAAAACGTCATTTTTTTTAGGTCCAGACTTTGAATATGTTTTGATCATTAGCATTCCAGTGCAACTCTTACTGTATCTTTATCTACTTTAGGTGAACCTTTGTCCCGGTTTCAAGTCTTCTCTTCTCACTTTGCTACTTTCTTCTACTACTCTCCAGTTTGGATCATTTACTGTCATTTCACTGTTAACATTTTGTGATCTCTCAGTTATTTTTCTCTCCATTGAAGCTACACCTGGTGTGGTGTTCTGTTGGTTGTGGTTCTTTCCTGGAAGAGGGAATCAGTTGACATAACGCTGCCTTCACCTAAACATTCTCCATCTCCTGCTGTTAACTTCTCATTAGCACAAAACAAACATCTATACATCAGCTCATCTGTTTCTTTTTTGTGTGTCTGCACTCACACTGGTTCTGCTGGAAGTTTCTTCTTGTTAAAAAGCAGTTTTTCCTCTCCACTGTTGCTACATGCATGCTCAGTATGAGGAGTTACTGTAAAGTCAACAACACAATATAAGACATGATGATGTCTTGTCACTACATGTTCATCCAGGAGTGGATGCTGCAAGTTAATGACTCGATCCAATCTCCTTGGTTGATTGAAATAAGACAAAACTAACTTACAAGTACATTTTCTGCAGGATATAGGAGTTTATTTTAAGTAATTCCTTATTATTAATGAAAATGTGTTTATTCTATTGTCAGATTATTTTATTTATAAAGACATTTTTTTCATGTTACAAGTTTATTTATCTGCCAATGGACTAAAACTTTTTCATCAGTAATAAGGAATTATTTACTTTAAACAAGCCTCTATATCCTGCTGAAAAGTTACTTTTAAGTTAGTCTTATTTCAAGTGTACTAAAATATTTGGTCTATAAATTAGACCAAAATTACTTTGTAAGATTTAGTGTTTTTGTAGTGTAGGATTAATTTGAATGCATGTGTGATAGAACTGAAATGACTTTCTTCATAAAGTGCCTCGAGACGACATCTTTACTGACTTGGCGCTGTGGAAATAAAGTGAACTGAGCTGACTGTTTTGTACTTGGCTTCATTGTCCCCAACAGCAGGACACTTCTCTTCTTGGTGATTTTGAAGTGTCATGTTAACACTAAAATGTGAAAACGTCCAGTAGGTATGAAGACATTTGCAAGGCCTTGTGCCTGGGGTTCACCTCCATCTACCTCGGGCTCTGAGTGCCTGGGAAACAGCGACGTGGTCAGATACTTGTAGAGGATCCTCATATCGTCCTGCTCCAGACCACTCCTGCACACACAACCATGACAACAACAAAATCACTTTTAAACCCTTTAAAAATATTTTTTTTCTTGAAACAGAAGCTGAGGCGTGAAATGGACACTATGAGTAGACAGAGTATTTCTCTGCTAACTAAATAAACCCCCTCCTGTCTGAAGACTGTTTACTGTGAATCACCTTTAGTTAACATCCATGTATTTACCTACTGATCTGACATTGTGTGACCTGTCAGGTCGCATGCAAACCATAAAGAAGATTAGACTTCTTGTTCAGCACCACCTCTGTTTATTCAGCATGTTTTTATGACTTAATTGTGGGATTCTGCCATTGGAAGTGGCTGCAGACATGCAGGGTTGTTTTAAGGCAGTGGGAGTTGGCGATTCTGGTAAAGAGCGGATTAGCTGGATGAGCGTGTACAGTTTTGACAGTTTGTACCAGATAAGCTGGTCATTGTAGAGGAAGGCTGTGTATTTGATCAGGCTGAGGCTCTCCTCCACTCTGTTGACAAAGGACTGGATCTTCAGGTAGGTCATCTTGTCCAGGGGGAAGAAGCTGATGCCTCCAAAAACGTCCAGCAGGTCACAGGACTGCAGGTGGAGCGTCTGCAGATACTGGACAGCCCCGAGTAAAGAAGAGACCAAAAAAAAAAAAAGATTAGTTTACAATGCAATAAAAAGAGCAGACTGAGAAGTTCTTGACCGATGTGATGCAGAAGCTCCTGCATCAGATAAGGGATAAGATGTTGAGCTGACATTCAAGCTCAGACACAGAACACCGCAGCATCTACTTTCTCTCCGTGTTTAGGTTACACGGTCAAGAGGGAAGCCTGGATCAATTTAAGGTCTTCCCTAATTAAAAATTAATTTTTTAAACTTTTATACAGAGTTTGTTAAGGCAAGAGTAGGCCTGTCAACATGACAAATATAGCTGGACAATAAATTGTCCCAGAAATTATGGCAATAAACAAATGCAAGTCTAATAGACCGTCTAAAAGATTGATAAACTCCAACTTTGTAAAGAGCAGGAACTTGAAGAAAATTTCAATAACCAAAACAATTAAGTGGAAAGGAAGAACATAACCAAAACCAATAATGAAAAAGATTTTCATGTCTATAAATAAAATTGCCCTACAAAAATATTAAAAAGAATGAGAATTAATTATCTTATTTAAATTTATCATGCAATTAATTGATTAATTGGTCAATGTGACAAGCTTAGGCAATTATGTTGATGCTAAGGCAGGTCGCTAAGGACTGAGAAATGAGCCGCGACTCCAAACATCGTCCTGCTGTTTACACACACACACACACCCACATCGACAAAGTGTCTGGAATTGAGACTCAGATGCTTATGGAAACACCGTCAGGCTCTGGTGACTTGAAAAAATAAGCAATGCTGGACTTAGTTTGACAAAGACAATATGTACAGTCCAAAACAAGGCCAAACAAAAAGACACCTAGTAACAGCAGCCAGCTGGACAGACATTGGCAACATTTACCCTATAGAAAAACTTCTCAAGCTTCTGGATGAGCAGCTCCACTCCGCCGGATTCCATCGCCCGACCGAAAGTCCCGTTAAACAGCTGCAGAACCAGATAAATGATAAAATGATTAAAACTACAATTTAAAGAAACATTGTTTTTGCTGGAACCAGGCGGTGTAAAAGTCTCACCTTGTACATACTGTAGCACTGCCGGACCACCGCACCGTAAACTGTATCCTTTAAAAAAGAGAACAAGGTGGCAAATTGGAAAAAATAAATAAACCACCCGAAGTTCATGTTTTTATCTTTGTCATGTGATTCCAGTGGTTTTAAACCAACAGCAGCTTCAGTATTGTCAAACATGTTTCACATTAAACTTCATAGTAGTTCCAGTTGAGACTAAACTTATTCATATTATTTTTCTGGCTGGTAGTAATGTAGTGGTAGTAATGTTAGTAATGTTAATGTTCTGGAGCAGCCCTGAACTGAATTTAACAATCTGTGGATTAGGGTGATGGTTAGGAGGCCTTCCAACTCCAAAGAGCTGGAGCTCACTGCTAACAATTCATTGACTATTAAGAACGATATGAATTATTTTCAACGTGTTGTTTTATAAATATAGAAAAAGTACATAAAACTTTTTTTTTAAACTGGCATTCCTTTTACATTTCTTCCTTATCTTTTAAGGTACTGAATTCCTATCAGAACCAAACTCCTTGGTTGAAGGAAGATATTTATAAATCTGAATATGCTGTAATATTGATGCATTTTAGAAATCCCTGAATTCAAGCTAAACCTTGATAAATGAATAATGTTTCCACAAAAACCTGACCTGCTTGTCAATAGCTAACAATAGCATTAGATTGAAATGAGAAAACTCCTGCTCTTTCTGAAACTCTGCCTTCAGGAAATCATCATCACAACATGGCTCCTCTATTAACCCCTTAACATTTTTACCAGATGTCTGTTGTAGTCTGTAGATTTAATTCTATATAATTAACCCTTAGACATAACATTTAATGACTGTGATCATCAACATAATAGTTTAGAAGGAAGTGAATGATTTATGATTTTTTCTCTTAAATAAAATCAATAAAATGAGAAGTTTTACATTTTTTGTTAAAAACCCCTAAGAAGGCAAACAGCAATATTATTCTCTACAGGTATTCCTCATTAACTCACAAGTAGTTCTTCTTCTTGATACTCTATTGTGGGAGGTTTGCCATCTTTGTTTGGTTTCTCAATCATTGGGTTTCGAACTACCTGCGGAACAAAAGCATAAGAAAAACAACAAAAAAAGTTACTCTGACTAAATATCAAAATAAGTCCAGAGGAATCGAGGAAATCTGTAGATGCTGTATACCATGACGATCCAGAAATTTTCCTCTGGCTCAAAGAAAAACTGCCGATTCTTCTGTGTGTGAAGGGATTTTGCTGGTTTTGTTGGACAGAAAGTCCTGGAACAAAGAAGTGAAAAAGAGGATGCATTAAAAAAATATAACTAACCAATCCATTGTGGGTTTTTTGATTAGACATTGATTATAATGTTACAGGATATTTCCCTATTCCCTCCAGCTTTTAGTTTTTTCACGAAGTACCTACAAACATGGAACCATCAGCCTTCTGGCTGCAACTGCAGTAAAATGAGATTCCACAAAGTCTTAAAGGGGCAGTGTTATGCATACCATTTTATAGCACAATCAAGTAATTATGTTAGCTTCAGTTAAAAATACTTGATATGCCAAACATGACTTAAAAGAAATTTGACTTTGTAATTTAACCCCTAAAAAGTGGTCTTCTGTCTCTTTAAAAGCTCCTGCTCTTTCTGAAACTCTGCCTTCAAGAAGTCATCACAACATGGCTCCTCTACTTTAACAGTGAAGCGTTACACTAAGGTATAATGAGCTCTGATATGAAGTTCTACTAGGTGTTGGCTAATTACTGCTGGTTAGTCTGAAGGAACTGAGTGGAGGAGTCGCAAGGAGGCTGGGGGTTTCTCTGTGAGGCAAAAGCTCGGTAGCTTGGGCAGTGCAGCTGGGTTGGATAATCAACGTAATATTTCATAATTAAAATATTCATTTTAATTCTAAGTGGTGCCTAGTCATTGCTAGGTCCACCCAAGTGTTTTACACAGCTGAATGGTTGCCACGGGAGATTAAAGAATTTCTCAAACATGCAACAGTATAGCAGTACTGTAACTTTGCTTTGTTAATTTTTCAAAGCAACAGTTAATGTAAGTTTATGATGAGGGCATAACATGAGGTAAAGCTCAAAAAAGTCAGTTTAACATTAATGCCCGTTTAACTCATGTGAGGTGAATACAAATACACAACTGATTTTCAGTCAGCGTTTTCCTTCCATTTCACAACTAAGTAAAGCTTCATCTTGGTGCATCACATTAAATCCCAATCAATTACTTAGAAGTTGGAGGTTTTAGTGACAAAAGACCTAAATAATGTTTTTGCAGAAGAATCATAAAATCAAGTGTTAATGATGTGTTGTACCTGGTGAATTGAACAATGGCTTCACAAAGGCCCACATTTCTGATCTTCTCATTCTTCTCAATCTCACTGGGGTGATAAAACAAAATCTTTTTCTCTTCCTGAGAGGAAAAAATGTGATATGAGAAACTTAGTCCAGAACAAGGTTTTGCAGAGATGTCCTCCACTGAAAGCCCCCTCTCACCTCTCCTTCCCGCGGTCCAAATGTAGGGTTATAAATGAAAAAGCTGAGAAGGGATGGTGTGTACTGTTTGTCTTGTGCTCCTGAGGCCATTTTAGGACTGGGAAAGGACAAAGACAAAGAGTTTGAACATGAAAACCTTCAGTTTCATCCAGTCTGACCCAATACCATCACTGAATCTTTCTTACCTAATCATTAGCATTAGAAAAACTTGGGTTATGGTTTAGTTTCCTCAGGTGACAGTCAAGCCGTTACCAAGCCGTGTGCCTGTAGGAAGAGTAGTCATATTCTAGAAATTTGAATTTAAGAGTCTCGTTTATCAGAACAACAGTACCTTTTGTAAATAACAACCTAAGCAGTTATTAAACATACTTTTCATTAAGCCCATATTTCTGCTTTTAAAAATAGTTTTTTATTGGTCTGATGTAATATTCAAATTTTAAATGTCATGTTTTCACTAGCTGTTAGTAGAAATATCAATTAACTTGATAACATAAATCTGTAATCTAATCTAATCTATATATTTTCAATAATATTTACAGTTATTGAATGGGTTGGAGGGTTTCTGAGGGATTTACAAATATAGTATTTTTTTCAATCACTCAAAATGTGATGACTGATAAATGTGATCTTAATTCTACACATCTTTGTTGACCCATGATAACATTAACTAGCATTAACCTTTATTTGACGTTTTCCCATGAGTGATTTTGGGACTGGACCAAGAAGGAGGAATGTTTAAAATATAACTTACATCTTTATTTAAAAAAGAAAGAAACATTCTTTTTTTTTACCACAGGCATATATGATTATGAAAACCAAAAAGACAGACTGCCTCTTGAAAAACTTCTTGTTTCTTTAATGTCTCTCATAATAAATCAAAATCTTTCTGATTCTCATCTTCCTCATCACACAACGTTCCCACCACTCTGAGCTTTGGCACCTTAGCCACTAAGAGTATGGATCAGGTGGTGACATTAAGGGCACAAAGACTTGCCAAATTTACTATCTACATGCAGAGCCTGAACATTTGGCATCCCACCAAATATTAAATCCAAACAGTTCTTTGCAAGTCATGGACGGACCTTAAATAAAGGTCAAACTGCATAATTGTACACAAGCATACAGGTAACATTAAACTGTTTAAAACTTTCCTAGTATATATACTAAGCCTGTTGAAATAAGCAATTAATGGCACAATAAATTAAAATTAGCTTGATAATTCCGATTCTGATGAAATTTTGTTTTCAGACATATTAATCCATTTTATCTGTGTGGGGTTGTGCTGTGTGTGTGCTTTTTTTTTATTTCCGTTTTGTTTATTGTTTTTGGTTTTATTTTTGGATATTTAAAACATTTTCCAGTTCCAGTATTCAGCGTTCTTTACAAAATTAAAGTTTACTGGTCTCTGAGAGGGCGAACTTGCATTATTATGCAATTATCAATATATCCGTTGAAAATGGTCCCAAAACAACACTACTGTTGTTTATTGCAATAATGGCTGGGACAATTTGTTGATCAGCAAAATCTATTTTTGTGACAGGCCTCTACATGACATCAAATCCTAAAAGGTTCACATTTTACAATGTGAAACCATTAAGTAAAACCATTAAGTACATTTACATCACTTTTTAAGCCAGATCACTCAGACAACAACAAAGCAGTAAACATCAAAAGTCCTGTAAGTATATGGCGTTTTTAGTTGAATTTTCAGAAAGCTCAACAGAATCCACCGACCCCAAAGGGTAGAGGGCTTCAGAGTTCTGGGGCTCCTGCTACCTGGGAGAGACTGTGTTCACATGACCTTATCTGCAATCTGTGGCTCCAGTCACATGTGGCCCTTGGGCCCCTTCACATTCACTCTTCTTAACTACAACCACAACTAATAGAGAAAGAGTTGTGTCTCTAATACAGATGCAACAGGATGACTGGCTTAAACAATTATCTTTATCTATGTGAGTTTATTTAGACATGAGGATGCTATTGTGTTTTAACACAGTAGCATAATAAAATTATTTCAAAATAGGGCATGTTGTACAGCTTGACTAGTTTAATTATTTATTTATTTATTTTGTGGCTCTAACTGGTTTTATTTAGCAGGAGCACTACTAGGGACATTCAGATGGAAACGTTCTGAGATATATGCCAGTAACTGACTATTCAAAGACCTGTAACTAACAGCCAAGATCATACAGTGATGGGCTTGAATGTATGCCGGGCCTGTGGGGCAGGACAAGAAACAATGCGACATAAATAAAGTGATTTTCTCTTAAATCTCTCAGCAGCACACTGTACAACCTGCAGATGACCCAGGGATGCTTTGTTTGAAGAAACTGACATTATGAAGAAACAAATGTATGACAAACAATTTCCAGTTCTGTTCTAGAGATGATACTACTTAACCTAGCAATATTTCATAAGTCCACATATACTTAAAGGTTCCTGATGGAAAACGTGGCAGAAGAGGAGAACATTTAAATAGTCTATATTAGAGTTGTGTGATTTTCTGGAGCACAAATAAGTTCAGTTTTACCTTAGTTTAGTTCGAGAAACATCTTACACAGTAAGCAGTTGTGTAAGAAATGCTGTTCTGCTGCCTCACGAGGCCTTAATGAAATGTAGAACTGAATATCATCCGCGAGCAGCGATGAGATAGATATCTTTAAAAGTGTTCAAAACGAGCTCAAGAGGGAGCAAGTAAACCAGAAATGACAAGGGCCCTCTAAAGGCAGAAGTTCCATGTCCGCAGAATGAAAACTCACTGTTAATGTCGAAGTATTCAAGTCCTGCTTTCTAAAAAGAACTGATCTCCTCATGTAAGCAGTTAATTCGCTGTTTAATGTTGTTATTAAGTCTAAGACGGAGTAAAACCTGCAAGCCGGGGCAAAATCTCACGAAAAAAGAACTAAATATGCAAGAAAACAGAATACTTATTAACGTCCTTTAAACCATTACTGTTGCATCAAAATGTAACAAGATGAATTCAGATGTCAGGTAGTTTAGAGCTTAACGAGAACCCTTTAACTTCTGCCCACGAACTGTTGGCCAGCCACAGACAGCTAGCATATCCGGCTAACAGGCTAACATGTTCTTGTAACATCAAACGCAATGAAAAATAACCGGAAGCACTCACCTCGAGAATCATGCAAACAAGACGTCCAGCTGCACCTAGGTATTGTGTAAATAAAGGGGAAAAGTAAGGAAATAACTCAATGAAACGACATGCCGCTCACATTATAGCAGTTTCCATCGTTCACTTCCTGCTTTTGAAAGTGAAGGGTTACAGGCTTAGTTGTCCGGACAGTAGAGACTTCAAGTGAATTAAAAGTTCCGATTGTAGTCGTGTATTAGCAGTAAAATGTCAGGAATTGTCCAACAGTGATGCTTTTTTATCCAGATCAAGACAAATATTTGAAAAATCTGGTGTCACTTGGAATCGTCTGCAGTTAGTGCTAGATATCACATTATTCAATGAAGATAATCTCAACCCTCCCAAAAAACAACTTTCTTTCTGTAAGTGACTGGTGTCTGATTCGAGTTTTGATATAGTTCTTGATATTCCTATTTACTTCATAATCAAATTCAGAATTTTAAATGTTTTAAACGATTTATGTATGTATGTATGTATGTATGTATGTATGTATGTATGTATGTATGTATGTATGTATGTATGTATGTATGTATGTGTTTGACAACAATAAAACTCATGATATGGTTTGTGAGGAGGCCTATGGCAGACTAGAATGGCCCAATTTCAAATCATATTGCTATGAAGAATTTGGTCGATGCATCCATATTGAGGATTTTCAAGCTCAACTGTAAGATAGAGAGAATATGATTGGGTTAAACTTCTTGTAGTGCTCTTGTACTGAGAAATCACACAACTATTTAGGGCGAAAGAGGCCGAGCATTTGGAAGAACTGTACAGAGAAACCGATCCCAATGAAAAGATAAAGCAGGCGTATAAACAGATTAGTAACAGTTCACGTTCTGTTGATTATTCTCATCACTACAGTTTGCTTCAGCTTCTCCATCCACTTCAGCTCATGGCTTAAGGTCCATCCATCCATTTTCTGTACACCCTTCTCCCTAGTGGAGTGGTGCCTATCTCCAGCGAACGTTTCGGGCGAGAGGCGGGATGCATCCTGGAAAGGTCGCCAGCCTGTCACAGGTCCACACAGAGACAGACAGGACACACAACCATGCACAAACACACTCACACCTAGGGAGAATTTAGAGAGACCATTTTTTACTTAAGGCCATCAAAGTCAAACTGTGGCTAAAAAACATAAGACTGGATGCCTTACAGTTCAAATCAATTTTAACTGCATCAGAATCTATGCCACAAATGCTCAAATGTTGCTCCTCTATCATACTGCTAACTAATGCTAGCTGGCCAGTTTGTTTCCTGCATCTCTTGCGACGTCATGAACCCAAGTGCACACAAGTGAGACACAACCATTTTGTTCTTCATTGCTCTTAAAATGCCTTGTATGGAGGGGTGTGGGGGGGTTATTCTCCATTCTCCAGATGTGTTATGTTTTTCTCAGTATATAGTGAAAAAGTACACCTCAGGTGGGAGCTTTAAAATACACATAATTTCCAAAAAATTGCAATATTACAGTTTGTGCACATGTATGTCTGTATTTATTACCTACTTAAGAAATATGGTCTGTCTTCATATCAAGACATTTAACTGAAATAGTTGGTTAAATGTTCAGCCTTGACATATTTTACAACAGTAGAAAAATATATATCATAGCTGCACTGAATTACTAAAAGGTCAGATGAATATAAAAGTTTAAGAACCTAGAATATACTCTGACATCACTTCGGTATTCCCTGGTATTACTTCGGTATTACTGTTGCAAGCTCATTGGTACAGTGTAGCGCTGTCTATCATATCAAATTGCCTGTTGTCTGACTGCTACACCTGGTGGGTGTGAAAAATAAATCAATGAATGAAAACTATGCACATATATGCTTCCAGATCTTTATTTATTTCATTCTTTATTACAGGTGGAATGTGCATAAACAAGAAACAATGGACCAAGAGAAAAGACATTCTGAATGTTGGAGTCTTGAAAAGGACATGTAAGGTCATTTAAAATCATGAGCACACATAGATTTAAATAGAAAACATTTTAAATTCCTGGGAATGGATGCTTCCATCAGAGGACTCCAGAGGTCGGGGAATGGCCAGAGGCTTCTTTTTGTTGGTAGACCTCAGGACAGGACCATTGTCTGGAATTCTGGAGAAAAGTGAAACATATTGAGTTAACCATGATTAAGTTGCATTCAACATCTGAATTAAATGAGCCACAAGACAAAAATGTTTAGTTTCTAATCTAATTATGTTCTTTGCTGAAAAGTTTGCAAACCTACATTATGATGTTTAATTTAATACACATGGCCTCTGATAGACTGAAAACGTAAAACTAGTATGTTTTAACTTGCCCTATACACATAAGCTGTTGGGTTTATGTGAAAAAAAATCATGTTGTTTTATTTCCAGTTCATGTAAATTTAGTTAGCTTCAATTCAAAGTACATGTCAGCTCAACAAATTTCACAAAAAAGTACATTCTATTCATTTATATATAACAATTATGATATATCAAACAATGCGGTCAAGTTCAGTTTATTTTTGAAACCGGGTAAAATGCTTATTCCTCCTCTAACCTCGCATGTAAATGCATGCACAGTGATAAGGAATAATATGTGAACATTGTAAGAAATTGACCATAAACCTTAATGTATTGTGTAAAGTGTAAAGAAAATACTGTATAGTTCCAACTATGTACAAGCAAAAATCTGAAAATCGGCTTTGTGCATCCAGAAACAACATTATTTGCCAATTCTTTGCAAAATAGCTCAGGGTCAGTCAGACTGGAAAGGGAATGTCTATGAACATCAACATTTCAAGTCCTGCAACAGATTTAGGTTTATAATTTGTCTGATCTGAACTTTTCTGTTTAAACTCCAGCTGTGAATTTAAGATTGTTTTCTTGACGGAAGGAGAGCTTTCTGATTGGGCGTATCAAAGGAAAGGGACTCAGTTTGAAGTGAAACATTTTGAAAACCAGCCAACATTTTCCTTCCACTTCACAACCGTTAGCTACTTTTCATTGATCTGTTATAAAAACCCATTTAGTAAAAGTTTGTCATCTTAAAAATGTGGAAAACCTTAATGTCACTTAGGTGTAACACATCCAAGCAAATTTAGTGCCATAAATTTGCTTGGATGTGTTTTTTTTTTTTTTTTTAGTTCTCTGATGGGAGAGTTAATGGAGTCAGCGCTTCCTGTCATTTTAAACCTGGCCGATGTGAAAAATGAGACGCCAACCATCCGCTCCAATTCTGCCGTCACTGTTTTCATCAGCTGATGAGACGAATTTCTTGGTTTCTGCATCGCTCAGGGTCCGTGCCCCAGGGACGAACCGCTGCAGGAAGAACCTAAACACACACACAGACGCACACACACACACACACACACACACACACACACACACACACACACACACACACACACACACACACACACACACACATCAAAACATGACATCTTATCACACCAGCTGAATTATATAACCAAATATAACAAGAGTGCTCACCCCGGTGTGTGATTTGTTGTATTGAAGTTTTGTTTTCTATCTTATGTGGTTTACTTTTACTTAAGAAAATGCTTAAATTATTGGTTCTTACATATCTCTGTAAATGCTAGGTTTTTCAAGTCCCAAAAACTTGAAAGACTAGGAATTATTCAACTTGTGGTGTTGTCATGAAACTACAAAAAGAAAGAACATTCTCCTCCTCCGACTGTTCTTGTTTGACTGAAGGGTGTGGTTGCTGATAGCTGTTTCTTTATTTGAAAAGCTGAAATGTCCAAGTATTTAGTTTGAGAAATGAACAGAACGGTTCCTAAAAGCCTGAATCTGGGTTTTTTCTCCAACCCAGACCTCAAAATCCAATATGACTGTCTTACATTTAGAATTTCTCAAAGTTGTGCAGCATTCATATCTCACTTTACGTTTTCTTCACTCAGAGTGTCTCCTTTAGTGAACATGTTGCCATGGTAACTGAGAGAATAAAATGCATCAAAATAAAGTATTCTCCTCCTTTAAGGAAATCTAGAGTTTCCTCTTCATGAGATTATTTTAAAATGTCAGAGTGGCTTCAGTCAGAGGCATCTTCTGAACTGCAGTAATACAGACTGCTATAGGATATGCTTTCTGTCTTCAGCCATCAACATCAACAACTCTAAAAAAATGGCATAGCAAAAGTTACAAAAACATTTAATTTACGAAGAAAGTATTTTGGATTGAATTTAATTTATTGCTGGGTGTTAATCTGGTCTCTGAATATATTGTTCATCAGATTTCATTCCCAAATCCGAGTTAGATGTTGCACTGCAAAGTAGCCAATTCATTCATATTTACCAAGCAAATACTATAGCTAAACATTGCCTAAAGGCTGAAAACTGCAGTAAATGCTAAGTGGGATTGTCAGTATCTGAATAACAAGCTTTTTGTCTCCCAGGTGAGATTTTACCCACTTGAGCTCAGATTCCTCGATGAAGCCGCTGTTGTCCTCGTCAAGGATCTGGAACACGTCACGAACCTCCTTGGGTGTCTTTGAGGACAAACCACACAGCTGGAAGAACTTTTTATGGCAGAACGATTCTGGAGCTGCTCAAAGACACACACACACACACACACACACACACACACACACACACACACACACACACACACACACACACACACACACACATGTAAAACAAACACAGAGAGTTTGTCATGACCCTGACAGTCGCCTGGTTGGTCGCGGTTGTGAGGATTAAACCAGCATGTGGCTGTGTTCTTTTCATTTTTAAAAGCCCATAGACGTATCTGTGCGGCAAACGGAATGAATCTTTTCAGACTCTGATATAAAACAAAGTGTGGAGAGGACTAAACTCTTATATGATGGAAAGTGTGTTTAAGATATGCATAGAGGCATCTGAGGCATCACATTTTGAAGTATTTATTATTTTGTTGATTTAATCTTACAAGACGTTTGATCTTGTTGGAATAATCGAGCTGAATTACTGATTGAATGATTATTAATTGTCTGAATTTAATAGGATGGTGTATTTTCAAAGACGAGGTACCTTCACAGTCCTTGACTGCATTTTCAATGGCCTCTGCTGAAAGAATGGAGGTGAGTGACATGTTGGTCCTGTAACATACAAAAGAAAATAATAAATTATGAACATGACCACACAAAACATATTCTTTTTCTTTTCCATTTTTGTCTACTTCATGCTTTATGTGTTTCCACTGGATCTATTTTGTGTCACAGTGTTTTAACCTCTTAGCCGTATTTAGGTTGGCATCAGGATCCCATAAAGTATCCCCATAGACCTGTTAAGATCTGAACGTACTTTTGAAAAATATATTTTAAATATGTATTTTACCTGTTTTAAAACTGTAATCAAATCATAAACTGTAATCAAATCTTTTGCATTTATGCTTGCTTTGTGGGCTTCCTCATTAACTTCCCACACTTTAAGTCTCAGATAGAAAACCTTTTAAACTAATTTGAATGATGTACCAAACTTAATGCACTGTTTGATAACTAGGATTAGTTGGAATGTCTGTATGATTGAAATAAAATGACTCTTTTTAAAATGGCTCAAGATGACATTTGTTGTGAATTACTGCTATATAAATTAACTGAATTAAATGAAATTCAATTCAATAAAATTCTATTAATGATTTGGAGAGGTTTTAGGTTGAACTAAATACTAAATTTTACACTAAAACACATGATGTTTTTAGTGTAAAATGTGGACTTAAAAAACAGTATATCACTGTACCATGCACCTTTGAAATGGTAAAAATGATGGGTTTTTTTTAGTAAGCTCATCCACATGAAGCACATAAAACAGGCTTGAACCATGATAGAGGTTCCCAGTTATTGGATGCCTAATGCATAAAATGTATCAACAATAATTTGAGTTAAATGTATGTAGCAGCAGTCAACTTACTGAAAAACAAACATTTCTAAGTAACTTTACAGTTTTAACAGAAGCTTTATATAACCACCAGTCAGCCTAACCTGTCTACTCTGCAACATACAAATGAATTAATTCAATTCATTTGTATGTTGACAAAGAAGTTTAAGTGAAGTTTTAGATATGAAGTTCCATAAGGTTCAGCTGAAGCTGCTGAGAATAAATGTCATGCTGCATCTGACCAACTTCCTGTGCAGCTGTGGGACTCACCACTGTTGACTTGTTCACTTCAGTCCAACTCCAGAGCAGCAGCAGCAGTAGTTAAAACTTTGTGGTTCCTGCTGACAGTTGTCTTATATATTCCAGTCACAGTGCTCAGAAGGATGCTTGAGTTTCTAATGGATCCATGGATCAAATTCTCCTGCAGTCACAGCAGCCTGCTTCTCGGATTCCCGAATGTCTCACCTGTCTTATTAACCTTTCCTGTTTATATCCAGTGTGCAGCTCTGCCTCTGCCCTGCACTCCCTTAACTCTACTAGGTGGATTTTCTCCAATCAACTTTTTTTGCTCTGTGCATCTCTCCCCTCCCTTTTGTTGCCTGTCCATCCTCCCTCTGTTCAGATGCATCTAGAACCTTTAGCAAATAATCTCCTAAATGTGAAGAGATACAGGCTATATATTCAATGTTGAATATTAGATCTGTTTGTTACATTACATTGGTTCTTTCCAAATAAGGCTGGAAAGTGAAAACTACATTATTACCTGTTTACCAAATGTCAACCATTTTAAGAAATGTTGTTCTTCATTTAGCAGACCATGTAATAGCTGTGATACATTTCCCTTTTTAAAAGAATTACAATATTAATTCAGTTTAGTAGGGATTTCAACTAATTCTTTAATAATAAATTAAACGTGTAAATGCAGGAATTATAGTACAATAGGGAAGGAGAGGGGTCAAAGTTTTTACAAACCCTGTCATTAGCTCTGTTTCAGGTACAAATGATCAGGTTTTTTCTATTTTTAGTTTTCAGCTAGAGACATAGAGAAGCAAAAAAAATAAATAAATCACACTTTACTCTCACTTTATAGTTGGTGTGTGCTTTGATCTGACTTTACAACTGACAATATTTGCAACAAACAATCCAGGTCTACTGTTTGTGCAACAAAGGAGGAAGAAATAAAAAATCTCATGAAAACTTTTAATGCCTTAGTTTTGGGTTTGGTGAAGGATCTGTAATGCTGTGGGACTGTTTCATTTTCTGGTGAGAGTTTAAGATCTCACAAGATCCCTGGAAAACTGAAATCTGTTGAGCTCTGTCAGAAATGTGTCGTTACTGAGTTGTTTAACAGGATGGCAATTGGAAATATGGCAGCACTGAAGTTTTTACAAGTATTACTAGCTTGGATGCCAATAATCAAAGCTTTGCTAAAATAAATGTTAGATTTCTCTAAGGTTTACAGCATGAGATTACGCTACTAAAGTAAAAGATCTTTTACCTGGCTGCTGTGAAGTGAGTCGGCTGTGTGTATGACCCCATGTCCTGGTGTGCTCCTCCCATATTAGAATTCCCTGTAAATTTCCATGCCATCATCCTATAAGTCCCAAAAATCTTTACATTTTCCAGACATATAATGCTATTTTATAGGACAATCAAGTAAATATTTAACCTTCAGTTATTACACAAATGCTATATTTCAAACATGACTTATAAGAAATTTCACTTTGTTATTTAGCACCTTGAGATCAGGCCTCTGTCTTTTTTTTGTCTCTTTTTCTTCCTTTTCTGAAACTCCTCCTTTAGGAAGTCATCAAAACATGGCTCCTCTATCAACCCTTTAACAACATTTTTACCAGCATTGCTCCTATAATGAGATCAGTAGATTCAATTTAATTAAAAAATAATTGATTAATCCAAAAGTGAAATTAAATAATAAGATATGCAGATTCACTAGGTGTTTGCTAATTACTGCTTGCTAGTCTGAAGGAGCCGAGTGGAGGTGCTGTGGGGATTATGCAGATGAATGGCTGCCATGGAGATTAAAGAATTTCTCATACATGGATGAAAGAGTCAAAGCAACACTCCAGGTATGTTTTTGATGATGTATTAACTTTATAACACGATGTAAGGCTCAAAAAAGTGTGGATGTGAGGCTCAAAAAAGTGGATTTTATATGATATTGCCCCTTAAATACTGCCCCTTTCTGATACTGAAGGTGGCCTGCATATTTAAATGCTGCTTTAGTGGGTAAAGCCAGATCACAACTGATCCAGAACGAGCAAACACATTTAAAATATTGAAATTGTGTTTTCATAATTTAAGAAATGATGTTATATTTAAACACTAGTTTATGTTCAGAAAGTAGAGTGGGATCTAAAATGCTTTCATGCCAAAGTCTGGCCTCTTAAACTGATGATCTTGTTGCCTGCCAGGGGAAACTTGTCAAACCATCTGACGCTCCACCGTCCCTGGAGAGTGCAGTCAGCAGTAATGCAGTAATGGCAACAGCAGGGAGGAACAAAACTGCTTTTTTAATGAGAATCAGGGGAATAAATCCTGCTTCCTACACGCCACCTCCAACTTTTATGTGTTATTACGTTCAGAATTAATTCTTTTTTAATCTGTTTCCTAAATCTTACACCTAATAATCCGATACACAAAATAAAAATGACTAAATGTGTACATTTTTAGTCTTTATATTTAATTTTGGAAAACAAACACCAAAGAAAAAAATTGCCAACTTAAAATATAGGTGACTTACTAACACCCTCTTGTGGCTATTTTACATTAACGCAGAGCTTGTCAACACTTCTGATAAAGAATTGAAGTTCTAAAGTAGGCTATGTGCTGACATTGTATTCCTGATACTAGGGGATTTAGAATGACTGTATAGAGCAGACCTTCACACTTCCGCATAACTTTATGAAAGAGAGAGTTTATGTGTCACTCTCAAAGGGTTATCTGTGTTCCCAGTTCAAATCTAATTTGCTCATCCTCTTTGTGCCTCATTAAAGTTGGAAGAACAAATATGATTGTTATGTCTTACATGGCACACAGTGTATCTATCTTTAGTGATTCAGAGTATGGCTTGATATGCTTCATATACTGTTCCTATGATTTCATAATGTTTAAGATGATTGATTACAAATCTACAAATTCATTCCTTCATTTTAGGGAATTTAGAGAAGCCTTTTAGGGACCGTAAGTAGATTCCTCAAACCATCATGTCATCACCGAATGCTCCATCTTTCCTCCATGTGTGAAACATATCTACAATCATTATCATTGTTTGTAATTAGCTTGTATCATACCGCTGTTGTTATGACTGCTATGATTTTAACCTTACAGGAGTTGCAAACTTTTGAAGTGGAGAGTATTTTTTTAAGCAGGCCGTATTATTTTAGTAATTTGAAATTAACGCTAATAATAACTAAATTTGCAATAAACAATTTTGATGTCTTATATTTCTCTAATAGTAGAAGCAGCGGCCGGGATGAGAATCAGTACCTCCAAATCTGAGGCCATGGTCTTGAGCCGGAAAAGGGTAGAGTGCCTTCTCCGGGTCAGGGGGGGTTGTCCTGCCCCAAGTGGAGGAGTTTAAGTATCTGGGGATCTTGTTCACAAATGGTAAATGAACTGAACTTATATAGCGCTTTATCTGATCATTTTTGACCACTCAAAGCACTTTACACTAGAGAAACATTCAACCATTCGCACTCACAAATGCTCACACATTTATACACAGCTCGGTAGGCAACTTGGGGTTAAGTGCCTTGCCCAGGGCCACATTGACATGTGGCAGGAGGAAGCTGGAATTGAACCTGCAACCCTCCGATTACAAGACGACTACTCTACCCACACAGCCACAGTCGCCCGAATGAGGGAAGAAGGGAGCGGGAGATCGACAGGCAGATTGGGGCAGCATCTGCCGTGAAGCGGGCGCTGTACCGGTCCGTCGTGGTGAAGAGAGAGCTGAGTCAAAAGGCGAAGCTCTCGATTTACCGGTCGATCTACGTTCCCAACCTCATCTATGGTCATGAGCTTTGGGTCATGACCGAAAGAACGAGATCACGGATACAAGCGGTCGAAATGGGTTTCCTCCGCAGGGTGGCTGGGTTCTCCCTTAGAGATAGGGTGAGAAGCTCGGTCATCCGGGAGAGACTCAAAGTAGAGCCGCTGCTCCTCCACGTCGAG
>CAEGAF010181426.1:0-13448 GCA_903067075.1 Micropoecilia bifurca
CATCTGAAGGAATCACTCTAAGCCTGATGACCTGGTGAAGCAAGCAGTGAGTGAACAAGGTGACAGTTGGATGTTACGATACTTGCAGATGAATGTAGATTTTTTTCTAGGAAAGAAAATATCGATACATATCGTGATATCAATATTATTATACAGCCCTAAATATAATGGTGTCACATCAGTCAATATTATTAATTATTAATCAGTTTTTGATTTAAATATCTGAAATACTGCCAAGCTGGTTTTTAAGCAGTTATGAGGCAGAACTTTAAACTGCTGCTGCACTAGTTACTCATGTGTTGTTGCTAGGCAACCAAAGAATGAGTGAGTTGCTAGGTAACCAAAGAGTGACAGTTGGTTAATGTCGCCAAACTTATAAGTACTTTTTATTCCATATTAAGGAATTACTGAGTAAAATCAAGCTCATGCTGCATGTTGGAAAAGTTACTTGTAAGCTAGTTTTGTCTTATTCTAGAAAATTGACAACCCATGCTCTCAAACAAATACACAGGCTGTTGCTGTTGCTAGGATACAAAAAACAAGCCACAGTTTGACCTTATTTGTTTTGGGCCAAATTGAAATCACAAAAGCTAATAAAATATGAATGAATTCATAAAATTAAGTGGTATTATTGAGCATCTTTTCAGCCCTTCCAGAATTTCATGATTTTTTTTGCAATGAAAATTAAATCAAAGTGTTTGTGGTACCGATTTAGAAATATTTGGCGCTTATTTATGACAGTAAATTTGACATTTTATTACACGCTGTATAGATCATAGACTATAATTTGAGATCAGTTAAGGCTGAGGAAGCTGTTCAGTACAAATAAGAACGTTTCTGACAATTTTTGAGAAAAATCTGCAATAAACTCCTAATTATGTTTTAGCGCAAAAAAAAGCGTAGCAAATTTGTTGATTTTGTGGGAATTTCCACTGTAATTCTCAACAAACTGGAGGGACTGACTGCTCAGAGTTTCCTTTGAATCATAAGGCGACAATCACTAGAATATTTGATGTGTATCGATGATGGTACTTCACAAAATGTGGTGACTGCTAACTTTACTAAGATTTTGTGTGTTTTCTGCAATGTGGTCTTGCAGGTTCGGCTTCAAAAGCCGGAGGCTCTCGTGACAGAAAGGCAAAGCGCCGACTTCAAGCCACTAAAAGAAAATCCTTGAGAGGAGCCATTATTTGACAGCTGTATGAACATTGGTGCGGCTCTTCATCCATCAGGCCTTTATCAGCGAAGGACACGTTTAATATGGCAACTGCCCCCTTTAACCTTCAATCTACCCCTGGTCCCGTGTCTTATTGCTCTTGTGATCCACAGAAACATGAACAACCACGCCATTTGGTGAGGTAATTAGAACCCAGAGATTGTTATGTGGAGTCCTTTCTATCTGCTAGCATATCTAATTGTCCATTAGGGGTGACAGAATTACCATCACAATGGCTTTAATGCAGAACGTGCTGGCGATAGCACTTTTAGACAGTTTTAGATCTGCACAACCAAACGTCCTCTCAACAGCTTTTGTCCCCTTGTTAAAAACACCTGCAAACTAAACAAGGATGGAAAATGGACTCATTTATGTTCTCTCTACTGTGCAACACAATCCGCTTCCACGTATACCTGCAAATGGTCAGTTAATGGTACTGGAATTGGGTGAAAAAGCAGAAGAATGTATAAAAAAGAAAATAAAAATGGGGGAAAGTGAAAATGCTTGGGAACTATTTATTTAAAGCACTTTAAAATATTGAAAACAGAATATATCAGTATGAGATATTTTATCTGACATCATTATATCCTAGACCTAATGATGAAACATTTGTCTCTTCATTTTAACAAAAAACAAACATTTGTGGAAAATGTCATTTTGTTGTCATTTCATTGGCATGTGCTGAGTTTTTCACTACATATCAGAATAATAGGAAATATATGAATATTTTAGAGTAAGAAATGTACAATATTAGATTATATCAAGAACTAAACAGCCCTCACATTCAGACTAAAAAGAAATTAATTGTACTTTAATGATTTAGCTCTACTGCCAGAACCTTGGGGCTGGGATTAATAAAACCTAAAACGATACGCTGAGAAAAGAATCGATTTGATTTACGGAGTTGAGTTGTGAATTAAAATCCAAACTTCTTTCCTTTTTCTGCGATCACTCAACTTAAAAAAAGAAATTTGGAGAAAACATCTCAAATTCCCCCCATCACTACCTAAAGATAATCTCTCCCACTGAGCTGATCCTTTTTGACCTCGTCGTCCCTCCTTCACCTTTTCGGCTCTTTGTTTTCTCCCTTTTCAGATTCCCATACAGTTCTCGAGGCACTGCCTCTTCCATTCGCCCTTTCTCTTCGTCTTTGTTCCCTTCTCTTCCACCTTCAGTCGCTGTGCATCAGCCCAGGGCGCTGTATTCCACTCTGATCTGTACCTCTCATAGCAGTATGTCTTATTAATTCAGCATCCTGCCCTGGGCGCAGCCCTTACCCACCCTCACGGCGGGGAGGCAGGGGGAAGATCCAGGCAGGGGGGGGTGGAGAAAAGGAGGCACACAGAGACTCACAAAGATAGGATGGATAAACCAGGAGAGTTGGAATTTGCCAAGACTGGTTGTAGTGATGTAGCTCTGTAAAGGCACAGTTCAAAAATGATGATATCCTGCCATCCTAAAACAAGTGGAAAGGTAAACTGGGGGATCGTTGTGATCTGCCGATTCCTGACTTCACCAACCCAGTCTGGAGACTGGTAAGTCAGAAATTTAGAAATTATAACTTTTACTCATTAGATGCTTGATTCACCAAACAGTGGGTGATAAAACGGTACCCTTTTCCTTCACACAGAAGGGAAACGGTACCAACTCCATGAAGTTGGAAAACGTCACTGTGTCTGATGGTCATTGGTCATCCGACACAATGACCAGTGAAATGACTGTGACCGGTCATTGTCATTGGCCGATGACCAAATGCATTCAAACTGCATTGGAAAATGACCATTTCCAATAAAATGGTCATTGGTCATTGTGTCTGACCAATGAAACAAGCTTCATTTCATCAAATCTATGACATCTAGGGCCTTTCTAACTCCATACTGCTGAAGATTAGGAAGTTAAACCTGCACTATTTGTCATTTGTGAGCCCAAGTCACATCTCGAGTCTTTAGTCCACTTTAGTTTGTTGGCCCAGAAAGTCCAGTTCAACTCTGATGCAGACCAAAAAAGCAAACTCTGGTCTACAAACTGAGGTCTTGGGTTGCTTGAAATGAACTCTGCTGCGGTACAAGGGTTCAAATGCATATGTGAATGTCAAGTGGACCAGAGGCCGCTCCAAAACCAGGTAGCAGATTATAACGCCGGGCATTCTGGGTAAAAACAACCACTCAACAGGTTGCGTAAAGAGTTTGGAGTGTTAGGCAGTGCAGTGTGAAAGCAAACCACGCCAGTTGAAAATGTAACTAAAAGTTGCAATTTTGGTCCCCAATCAAACCGAGTTTACCAGACCATCAAGTGTGAAAAGACTCTAATCTATCCAAGTCCAATCTGAAGTCATTCATTCATTTTTGCAACTTGAATGCGACTTGAGTCAGAGTCTCAAACTCAAGTTGCTACCTTTGGTTTGAAACAATCAAATCAAACAGTTATGATTTGAGTAAAATTAAAACTGTTTTCAAATTCTGGAAACAAGAAAGCTCTCCAAACTAACTTGGCTCTGTGTAAAAAAGAAACTGGCTCCTAAACTTATACCTGGATGTGTCACCATTAACAACAACTACCACCAAGCGTTTGTGACAACAGGAAGTTTGTCTCTTTCATTTCTCTTCAGTCACAGTTGAGTTTTCCAGCAGGAATGGTCAGTTAAAGGTTACTCAATGGGATCTAGATCAGATTAGCCCAGACCAGAACCTTTAATTTATAGTGGTTTTGATTGTAGGTCGATGTCCTGCTGTGCTTTGACTCGTTTTCCTGAATGACTTGAATGTTCTTGGCCAGACTTTCTCCTTCAGGATTTTCTGCTAGAGCAGAATTGATTGTTCTATTGACTACTGCTATTGACTACACTCTAAAAGTGAAACTGTTCTCTGTTTTGTTAGGCAAGCAGTCGTTTTGACCTTAGATCTCAACCATAGAGGCCATTTTGGCAGCGTCTCTTTCTTTTAGTTGAATTAATTAAAGCAAGCGAGGCCTGCAGTGCTTTAGATGACAGTCCGGGTAATTTTGGGACATCCTGGAGGTGTTACTGTGTTTTTGGGAGTTATTTTGGTAGCTCAACTACTCCTGGGAAGAAGTCATTTCTGAAGAGCAATTCTCTGTATGTTTCACTGCAGTCAGAAAGTACAAACAGTGAATCAGTAATCATTTCCATACAGACTTTCTTTCATATTTATGTTTATAATTAGATCTGGGTTCTTATGTCTACTCCATGTTGTCAGACAGATTTCAGTTTTGTAATTGTTTGACCCAACAAATCGGACAAAACTCAGACCTGGTAGAGGGAGTGAAATTTCCAACCTATTCATTTATTTAACCAGTGGACAATGATGTTTTCTCATAGGACCAAATTGGTGTTGAGTTGTATTTATTTAGGTTATTGCAGTCTGAGGTTAAAAGTCATTTGAACATCTGAAACCTTTAATGGAACCAAAATGTCAAAGCAGCAGACACCTGGAAGGGAGAAAGACTTTCTTAAAGCTTCAAGAAAGTGTCACCTGAAGCTAAAATTTCAAATGTCCGACTTGGAATAATAAACTGGACTGTGGAAACAGACCAGTCAGAAACGTCCCCCACCAATGGAAATGACAGAAATCTACAACAAACAAACAGGCTGTTGGTGAATTACCACTTTAGGGTCCCTAATCCCAAAGCATACCGTCCATATAAACCACCATCGTGTGATTACACAGTACGCTGATTGAAATAGCCAGTTTCTGTAAGCTGTGCTGTTAGCCGCGAGGTGAGCCGGGCCAGGGTGTTAAGTTCTGGATGAAATGAGATTTTTCTTGTCAGTTCCGGGTCATTTGTCCCTGCCCACAGCTGCGGATGATGGCCGGTTTGATGGAAGTGGCACAAGTTGTTGCTGAAGATGAATAGTTTCAGTCCCACAGTCCGGGAACGATGCAGCCGCTGGCTTATATGGGCTGTGAAATATTGGTTCATAAAAATTTAAACTGCGTTTTAATTAACAAGCCACCTCTCGTATTAATAGGCATTTTCTTCCTCGTAAAAGGAAATTTCCTTTGCACATTTCCCAGTTGCAAAGTGCTACATGCTGCATCGTTGGAGTTTCAACAGGCCTGACAAATGAGCAGAATAACAAGTGAATGATGGAACAAACAAATGAGCAGAAAAAAAAAATCCTTGAATCTGAACTTGCTGACAAAACAAAACCACCCACAGCAAAACCGAGCTGCTGCTGCTGCTGCTGGCCGGTTTTCACACAGGAAGGCATTTGTTTTGATCTGAAATGTCAATCACTGCAGACTTTTTCCTTCATTAGTCTCTCTGAGCCGAGTTGTTTTCTTTTCAGCGCAAAATCCAAATGATTTTCTTGTCATTAGTTAATTCACTTGGATCTTCTGTACCTTAAAAAAGTTGCAGGTTCCCTCCAACCCCACTGCGCCGCTTTCGTAGAGGTATGCATGGTTTAAAGTGAGTTTGTGGAATAAAACAGTAACGTATTGAGGCGCCTCGGTGAGATCAGCAGAGTGATCAAAGATGAGCCTCTTCTCTTCAGACTTTCTGCGTCGGGGTCCCGCAAATAAGCAGCTTGAAACAGAAAGACCGCTTTCATCTACAGCGGGGGTTTCACAGTTTCTGCTCTGCTCAGAATGATCCAGTATTAAGGTTATATATGATAAAAACATCTTTTTAACAAATTCCAACAGTAAAACCTTAAAAACTTCTAACTTAATAATGAAGAGGTGAAGAAAAATATGTAATTTCAGAGGTTTCTGCCTGAGACGTTTGTTTTGATGCAATGATTACACAGCAAACAACTTGAGAGGTTTTTAATTCATGATTGGGTTTTGAAGCCAAATGACTCAGCAAAGATCTTCTTTAGATTGACTTGGTGTGGTTGTCAGTTTAATTACAACATATTCAAATGTGTCATACGTTTGCCAAGTCGTGGGTAATGACTCAAAGTGTGAAAGGATGAAGTTCTGAATGGCTTATTGAGAAAATCTCTAAATCTAGACTCTTCACATTTACAGCTGAATGGTCAAAACATGACGATATAATGGCAGGATAATAATCTCCTAATATCGCTGTCGTCACACTAAAAATCCAACCTGACAATATTTAAAAAGAAAATATTCATTTTCAAAGCAGCAGCTGAAGGCACAATGCTGCTTCACGTTAAGATTCATTGCAATATCTGAATGTTTTACTTCCTTAAGAGTGAAATCAGCAAGCAGAGGAGAATTCAGGTATCATTTATTTTGAAAAAGTTGATATAATTCATAGAAGTAGGTGCTCTTTTATTTTAATATTAATTATAAGACTGAAACATAAAAACTGGGTTTTGTATTTTGGTTTTGTCAATATACAGACATACAATTTCTTGAATTATCTGGGTATGAATTTTTTATTTCTTGGTTATTCTCATCAAAAAGGAAGTGGATTTTTCTTCCTCCCAAACGCTTGCTGTAATTAGGTAACTTTGACGAATAAGTGCCCAAATCTGGTTTTGATTAAAAATCAATGAAGATCCTATTTTCTATAAAATAAAATAAAAAATAAGATAAAATGAAAAAAAAACATACGTTGTGTTGTTTCTAACATTTTCTTCTTAATTATATTGTAATTTGTCATTGAAAATCGTTTGGGGAAATAAACCATCCATCTGCACCAAAAATGCTGCAAATAGCCTATTATGGAAATTAGCTAATGATGTCATTTAATGACGTTTAGACAGAAAGAAGCCATTTAGAGTTGGCATCATTGTCTTTGAGTTAAAACTCTAATTAAAACATTTAGAAAACGTCTCTATTAGGGGTGAAAACACAGACTGCAGAGGAACAGGCTAAACGTCCTCCAACCTCATGTACTGAACAGTTGCTTTAATCATTTAGCTAAAGTTATTGTTGTAAAAGTCACCACACACTGTGAAAGCACTTTAAAGCACCACTGCACATCATTCATCACTTATGCAGACAGCTAAAATCTCAGTGATTAATGCCTTCTCAGGTTCCAACCTCCTTTAACCGTACTGGAAAATACAACATTTACAGCACAGCATGAGAGCAAACATTTAGGCAAAACCTGCCAGCCACAACATTCAAACAAACCATAAAATGGATTTCATGCGTTCACAGCCTCTACTTGCCATTAGTCCTTAAACGCAGCATAATTGATTTACCTCACAACCAGTGAGGTGACCTTCATGTCAGCTGTTTACGCTCGTTTTAATCTCTGTGTGTTTGTGCGCCACAACTCTGCTTTGAAACTAATCAATGCAGTCGGAGAAAACATGCATGTGCGCCTAATGGAGATCATTAGTGGGGCTGCTGCGTGTAAAATAACAATTATAGCTGCAATAATGACAATATAAACCGCAATGCGAGCGTGGGTTTCTCCATCAAATCCTGAAATCTCACTTGTTTCAAATCATGAGAAGAAATAGTTTTTGGGTCACGAAGGACCTGAAGTCGTTTGGTAAGAGGAATAAAACATCAAACGGATACATGAGATCTAAAATTCAGACTTGAATGTGTTTGTGGAGACTTTGCAAAATATTAATTTTCAGAAATAGCCCCACTTAATCAAAGAGTTGCTGTGGACACTTTACCCTGCTCTCTTGTGCAAAAACACAAAATCTTACCAAGTATTTTCGGTCTAATTTCTAGTGCATATATCTTTGTGCGCTTTAAATGGCACAAACTAACTCAAACATAACTTTTCAGCAAGATATAAAGGCTTGTTTTAAGGAAATAATTCCTCAATATTGATGAAAAATGCTGTTTCTATTGGCAGATAAATTCATTTATGGGTAAAATGTCTGGATACAAGTCAAATTATCTGCATGTTTACTCATCCAACCTGCTAGTATCCATTAGGATTGTGGTAAATAAAGGAACTTTAGGTAATCATTACGATGGAGGAGTCAAGCTCCGTTTCTTCTCCATCTGTCAGTGCGGGTCAGAGAATAACTTCCACATGTCGGCTAATCCTGCAAAGTCAGAGAGTCTGATGCTACATGGTCATAAAAATGTATGTTTGCACAGAAATGTCCAGCGGACTGAAGTACGCCTGAGTATTTGGGAGCCTTAAGTTAGCCTGAGTTGGAAACAGGTTATTTAGGTTATTTAGTTAGTTTTTCTCAGCAAAGTACTTCAGATAATTTTAAGTTTTCTAGCATGTAAACATATTTTATCTCAATATTGATGAAAGCAAGATGAGTTTATAAAAACACTTCAACTGAAAGTACCTTAAAGGGATTTGAAGAAATTAAATTGGATTATAAATTTAAATTTGTAATTGCATTTTGCTAAATAAAATGTGCAACAAACCGAGTGCTGGTTCTGTTCTGCAGCTGAAAGCTCATTGAAAGAGTACATTCAAAACAATACTGTACTGCTAAAATGAAAACACAAGCAGATGCTGCAGAGTGTGAGCAGAATAATAACAGAAAATTAGTTTTTTTCCAATAACAGCTCGACAAGAGCAAAGTTAATTGCTGAATTGATCGTCTAATTTCAGAGCTATAGGTCTACAGCCGTACAGTCGGGTGAAGATCGATCAGTTATCCTGCATGGAGCAAGAGCATTTATGTATGAACGCCTGGGGATTGTAGCTGGATGTTTAAGTGACAAACCAGCACAAAGTAGAACATGACTGTGAAGTTAATGGAGTTATAAAAGGTTTGTCCAAGTATTAGCCATGAGATAATACTTAAAAAAAACTTCTGCTGTAATTTAAAGCACAAGAAATTAACAAAAGTAGAGAAGGAAATAGGAAGGAAAAAGGAATGGAGGAGAGAAAATTGTAAAAGAAAGGATGACTGGATATAAGGAAGGTTGAAAGAAACAGTAAGTGATGAAAGAACAAAAGGACAAAAGACAGGATGAAATGGATGACAGAAAGAACAAAAGGATGTAAGGAAGGTTCAAACAACAAAAGAAAATATAAAAGGAACAATAAAAGACAGGATGAAAGATAGGATAAAGGAATAAAAGAAAGAAAAAAGGAAAATGATGAAACAGATGAAAGGAAGGACAAACAAAAGAAAAGATAAAAGGAACAATAAAAGACAGGATGAAAGACAGAATAAAATAACAAAAGAAAGAAAAAGGAACAAATAAAGGATGAAAGAAAGAATGAAAAAAGGACAGAAGACAGAAAGGACAAAATAACAGCAGGAAACAAATTGAATAAATAAATAAAATATAAGAAAGAAAGAATGGAGGGACACAATGAAAAAATAAAGGAGGGACCCAGTGAAACGTAGCAGGGAGGGAAGAACAACAAACAGAAATCCAGACGTTCCCAGGAAGCCTCAGAAACAAAATGCTGGTCAGAAACACGGAGCTAAAGGTCCGACTCAAAGGTTCTGCATCCTTAGCTTCTGCCCCGGTTCTTCGGTGAGGGTCGTACAAAGACTCAAAAGACGGACCATTACTTGCTGAAAAAAGAAGTCCAACACATCCAGCCTGTAAAATATTCATAAAAACCTTTGTATAAAATCTGTGTCAGCAGGAGAATGTTGACTATTTTTAGCAACGTCTTTGCAGCTCAAACTTGGATCAAAGATAACACCCAACTCTTCAGATGTTGTGCCTTGACGTTCGCAGCTTTGGAGAAAAGAAGCTGATAAATTTACCATGAGATACACACAGACACACAACTCCTGAGATCAGATTTGTCTTTCTCCTCTCCGGGTTCTTATGACTGAACAACAAGGAACTTCACAGCTGTCAGAAGATTTCCTCGCTTCCTTGAAAGACGAAAGAAATTTCCCTTTGTGCCAGAAAGTCATTTTAGATTGAGGTGTCACAAAAATAAACTTTAAGATTTCTCTCCCTGTGACACTCACTAAATAATTAATAGAGAAGCTTCATTACGTAATAATGTAATATAACTGAGCTTTAAATGTAATAAAACATTAAAGCCGCATTATGTAATAATTTACACAAACGGTAATAAAATCCTGGCAATACTTTCTACTAAATAAGTGGTTACTTTATTACATTTTGCGGCAATTATTAAAACTATCAAACTGTTTGTATTCATACTAATCATTGTACTTCTAATAATCATTGTAGATAGTATACGCATTTAAAATAAAAAGTGTCGAACGGACGCTCAAAAACGCTTCAATTGCACAGCGCATGGAGCATAAAACATGCAGCGACGAGCTTCCACGTAGATTATAAAACCAGATGCGACTAACACTCAAATCACGTTTGGTGTGAACGCACCATAACACTTTGGTTACCTAGCAACAACGTGTTGGGTAACGAGCAGTTCCAAGTTCCCTTTTGGTTACCGAGCAACGACCTGTTGGGTAACAAGCAGTTTCAAGTTCCCTTTTGGTTACCTAGCAACAACCTGTTGGGTAACAACAAACAGTTCCAAGTTCCCTTTTGGTTGCCTAGCAGCAACCTGTTGGGTAACAAGCAGTTCAAAGATCCCTTTAGGTTGCCTAGCAACAACCTGTTGGGTAACAAGCAGTTCCAAGTTCCCTTTTGGTTGCCTAGCAACAACCTGTTGGGTAACAAGCAGTTCCAAGTTCCCTTTCAGTTACCTAGCAACAACCTGTTGACCAATTGTAGCAGCAGCAGTTTCATGTTCCGCCATTGTGTCTCAAAACTGCTTAAAAATAAAAACAAAGAATGGTGTGGAATGAAAACTGTGGATTAAACCAAACAAAAAAAGCTAATCAATGATTATCGACACTGAAATAAAACGCTTATGTCGTGACAAGTTTGTCAGCCGTATTGTCCAGACCTACAACTTGCCAACTGCCTCCGAACTGAATCCATTTTAATAAACCGAAACAAGAGGCTCTGTGTCGGCTGTAAATCTCTGTTATACATAATGACAAAACAAACACGCTTCGCCCTTCTTAATCACAGCCATAATTCCTGCCTGAAGTCACAATAACGGCCCTTTTTATTGTCCCAAGCGGTCCATTTCTTCTCAAAAGGTTCCCCCCTTTATCATATTTAACAAACATTAAGGAGGGGAAAAAAAGAGACTCCTGGAGTGCCAAACAAGAGGAGCGTGGCCATTAGAATGGCAAACAGCTGCCTGCGGAGCTGGCATCGCATCCCTGAGGACAGCTTTCACCTTGGTGGGATGAAAAGGATGGGGACGCTGTGTCGGATTCAGATGGAGCGCTGCAAAAACAGGCATCTGGGCGATATCAGTGTGTCTGCTAAATATGCAATTACCAAACCAAGGCAGGCAGACTTGGTGAAGGTTTCCAAACGTGATTAGAATATCGATGCTGTAGACGGTTCTTTGAAAAGGTATTTGCTGCCTTGAAGAGTTACTTTTTTTAATGTTTCAGGTTATAAAGCACATTTAAACGCTGAAGATGTTTGAAAAAAATCAATTATGAAGGCCAGGAATCTGTCTAAGCGACCCAGGATCTCTGTGAAAAACCATCGTCCAGACTTGATTAAAAAAAGTAAATAAATAAAATCAAGAAATCACAGGAGTAGAAACTCAGAAAGCAAAACTAAAGCTGCATTCACACCAGCAAGTTCGGTTCTTTTAGGTATGAATGCGCTAAAAAAGTTAGCATAAAAACCTCAGTGAACTCTGGTGCAGTTCGATTACATATATGAATGCCAACCGCTCTGAAAGCAGAAGCGAACTATAGCGCAGGGCATTCTGGGTAAATACAACCAAAACAAAAGTTTTTCTTGCTTGACCAAAACCATTTCTTGTTAGTGCAAGAAATGGTTCATGGTCTTATCAAAGACTAAAGAGCAATCCTACAAACTCTAAAATATGACATGTTTATATTTTTGTGAAGAAGGAAGGTGAGTTCGGTGTTCTTCAGATGTCGTTTCCTTCAGTGGTTCTTGGTGCAGCGCCCCCACAGGCCAGGAGGGGAACAGATATTTTAAAGTGATTCGTTTGACAGTACAAATGTTATCCCTTATAAAAGGGGAGAAATACTAGAGAATAAATAAGACAAAACCGGTGCGCCTTTACTTGTTCTTGTATTATTTGTAAAGAGCAGACACATAAAAATCACAATTATTCTAATTTAAACCAATCAGGCTGCTAGATGCCGAACAGAACACATCACTAACAGCAAAAACGGAAACGGAGCTAACTAGCTAGCCAAACACTCTTCGCACATCACATTAAAGCGAAAATAACTAATATACGACACAAAACTAACTAAATACATAAAAAACTCTCACACACAGGGCATTCAGCCATATTCTCCAAAGATTCATCTCTTACCTCATAAAAGGAGAGAAATACAAGAGAATAAATAAGACAAAACCGGTGCGCCTTTACTTTTTCTTGTATTATTTGTTAAGAGCGCACGAGTCCCCCTAGTGGACACTTGACTACAGCGCCAATGACAAAGGACTATATTTCTTACACACACCAACTCAAACTAATTTAGGATAATCAACAATTGAATCTAATATTAGAATGGTTAAATTAATATCATACCCTGCAATACAAACATACAAACTTTCAGCTGTGAATGGCACAAAAACAGGACGATTTAGACGGCCAGACATAAAACCAGCTTGGTAACTTATCTCTTTTAATAAGTGACTGTCGTTTGAAAACTGCAGCTTACATCGACTTGAGTCACCACCGTTATTTTGTTTCCAATTTGTTCTGATCTGAAACATTTAGGTTTGACGATGAAGCAAAAACCAAAGAAATCACTACTGTACCTCAGAAGTAAATAATTGATGCTGTTCAGGTCTGATTCAATAACTTTGATACAACATTTAAAGCTTCAACATCTTGTTGCAACAGGTTATACAGAGTCCATGCAATAGGAGTGTAACAGCACATTGTAAATGGTTTGATATGAGCCAGTACAACAGGCAAAAGAAATAAATAAAAAGCTGTTTTCTTTTCTTTGGATATCAATAAATAATCTTCTCAAAGAGAAAGAAAGAAAATCCTTGTTGTGAGTTATGCTCAGAGTTTACTTTGCGTTCCAGTAAGTTGAATTAAAAATTAAAACTATTTGTTTTTTTCTGAAAAAGTCAAAAAAATGTTAAGCGAACCGTTTAGCTAAGCCAGAGGTTCTTAACCTGGGTTCTATGAACCCCAGGGGTTCGGTGAGTCGGTCTCAGGGGTTCAGCGGAGCCTCTGAGGTAAAGACTCACTTGTGTAAAGTCGTGATGACGCCCAGCTTTGCCATCACTTGCTGCAGAGGATCAGTTACATTGCTTAGCCAATCAGAGGATCACGTTACATTGCTTAGCCAATCAGAGCTGCGGAGGAGCCCTGATTGGAG
>CAEGAF010181427.1:0-67428 GCA_903067075.1 Micropoecilia bifurca
TAGTTTTCTCATGTTTTTCTTAGGTTAGGAAGGTAAGTCTTTGTATTTTGGTTTATTTACTTTCAATTAGGTAAGCTCCGTTACTATTTAGGTAGATTCCTTTTGTTTGTTGTTTTCGGCGATAGCTCACTCCGAAGCTAAAATATTCCAGTGGTAATCTCTGTTTAAAAATACATCTTTTAAAAATAAATCATCATCAACTATTCAACCTTGTGTGTTTCGGTTGTTGAGATTGGAGGAGGATGGATCTTTCGTGTTGCGGCCAGGCCCCCCTAGACTGGTCGTAACACTACTTTTTTTTGCAATATTAACATTTTATAAGGCTGAACGTTTCTGAAAGATTAAAACTTTAATTTACCATCGTCTTCACAAATAACTTATTCAAAACACGTAGTTGATTGATTCAGACAGCAAAATTAAATTAAGAAGCGAAAGTCCAAATCATTAATATATACGTACCATTCTTCCAGTACCATTCAGGTAAATCTTCTCAATATGATCATAGTAGGCATCACACCAGAACATCGTGCTGCTACTGTGGTCTAGAGTCAGACCATTAGGCCACAGCATGTTGGAGGTGACGAAAATACGCCGATTGGATCCATCCATCCAGGCTTTTTCTATCCGTCCTATGCTGTCATTGACCTCATCCTCTTCCCAGTCTGTCCAGTACATCCAGCTGTCATGCAGAGAAATGGACAAGAACAGCACAAGCTGTCACTGCATCAATGTACAAATGAGTCATCGTCTTAAATTAAGAAAGTACATGCCTGGAGCATCTGGGTGTTTTACCCTGAATATTATAATATAACATTTTATATTCAATGTCAGATTGTTTTTGACTCTCTATAAGCAGCTTAGGGGAAGACAAACTGTGCTCTTAAATGCATTGTGTGAAACTGATGTAAACTTGACTTTTTTAATAATGCTTGGCTGTATTTCCTTGCAAAGTAATAACTCTTTTTTTTTATTACTTGCATGGAAAATAAGTTAACGCCGTTATTCATCAAGTGACAATTTACCTCTCCATTTTCTTGTAAACAAGTCCTTCCCAGGCATCATCGCTATCTCTATAAGTGCATCTGATAGGTGTATCAAAGCATCAAGGTAGAGTTAGTTGATTTAAATTCCCAACCACAAAAATAATGTCGGGACTACACCTCTGAATGAGCCAGAGGTATCTTTAACATGATTAGGTCAACAATTTGACACAGTCTTTTCTGTAGTAACAATGCCCAGGGGATTTGCTCTGCTTGAGTGTTGCTGACTGAGCCGTGTGCCCCGTGTTTCTCACCAATGGCAGAGGGTTGGCTCAGGAAAGATAAAACAGATTGGGATAGGAAGGTGAATGAATACCGTGTCTCTGAGTCATCTTTGTGACCTCATGAATTATTGATACCATAGTACTTCTCCAGACACACACAGATTCACGCACACACGTCTACACAGCTGAATATAGATAGACACTGCATCAGATGCTCACCATTTATATAAAGCACAGAAGGAGAATATTAATACTTCCTTCACTGATCTAAATTCAGCCAAAATGCTGAATGTCATCCTTTAATTTCATATTTTTCATTCAAAGCTGCAGGGACTCTAGTCAACATCTCAGGGCGCTATAAAAAAGAAAAAAATATTTTTTATTGATGCATCAGATGCGTGTCTCAAGTTATTGCTAAAAATGGTTCAAATTGGTTTGCACAAATGTTCTATTGCTGCATACTGCTCTCTGATTCCAGGCTGTGTCTTTATCAACTAAAAAAATTATACTTTTGACTTTAATGACACAGTGAACTTCACATTTTCCATGCATCACAAATTTATTTTTTTATTTTCATCACAAGAAGACAAAGAAAATGAAATGCAGAAGAAAGAGACATTCTTGACTTAAAACATCCCACAGTGATTTTTTCAAAATTGGTGAAGAATGAGCTGAGTCATAGATGTTTAAAGCTACTAAACTGGGTTGCCAGTGCTGACTAACGCTGATGTGCCTTATTTTCTTTGAGGATTTTTTTTAGAATTCTGGGACTTTAATGCCCTTTATTTCACAGTAAATTGACAGGAAAGAGGGTTGTGAGAAGTGGAAGACATGTGGCGAAGGCCAGCGGACCGGGACCCTGCGAAGGTCACGTAGAGGACTGAGGCCTCCGCCAGTGCTTCACGCATCTTACTCTCTGCACCATATCTCTGCATCTTATTTTGACATGCAACTTGGTGTTCCATAAAAGCGTTTCAAGTGGTTCTAAATGTAAAGAAATAAAAGCATTTTGTGAAATATTAAGGCATAACGCATTAAGTCAGATTGTTGCTTATGATATGGCCCTGTTCCTATATTGCATGTCTTTTTAGAACAGGTACACCCAGCTTGTATTTATTATTGTTGCTGTTTGTTATTATGTGCACCCCTTCTTTTTCTTAGTGGAATCATATATTAACGCATCCACTAATTGTGTATATAAAATAAAATAAAATAAAATAAAATACTACTAAGGTGGAAAGTGATGTTTAGCATAAATGATCAGTACCCTTGCCTAAATACATTATCACTCAAAGTGTTCAAATGCTTTTAAAATAAATAAATATTATTTATTAGTTAATTTTGAAACAGCTGGCATGGTGAAGTGAGTGAATGTTCACCAATGGGAAAAGAAAAATTCACAAAACATAGCCTGAAATTAACTAACATTATTAATGGATTGTTGGGAACCATTTAAGAAGCATCTGAATAACATTTGTAGCTGTAAAAACTATATGTGGCGTGTATTGCATCTGTAAGTACTCTTGCTATTGTCTCAGAACTATTAACGAGATGTTAATGTCTGTGGTCGTTTAGATTAACTGGAGAGCAAATAACTGATAGTTTATATGGACATATTAATTTCTATGCGTAAATATTTCTGGATATTATTTAGTTAGAGACATGTACCTTTGCAATATCTGTCCACTGTTTAAAAGCCAGGGAAATACACAGTAGTGTGAATGTGGAATAGGAATCTTCACATTTTCTGATCTGGATATTGCTATGCTCCAAAAAATGCAAAAAACAGAAAATAAATAAACAACACAGCCTTTTGTCACAGATATGTTTACCGACTAAAAACATTTATTGAATATGACCAAACCAAACCTCCTGTGACGGTAAATATTGAAGGCTTTAATCCTTTTTAAGTTTAATATTTTCACTAGGGAACAGCAAATTGTAAACGTCAAACTCCAACACCCACAAGCAGTCACTAAACATAGCTTTGAACATTTCTCAAATGAGAGAATCTAATATTTGGGTTACACACTTATTGGCAGGCCCTGAAACCAGTGGGGTTTGCATCATAGCATCAACAGTTCTTTGAATTTGAAATTTTATTCATTTAAATGTTTGCCTGAAAATGACGAAACTATCTCAAAAATATATCTAGTTCCAAGTAGGCAGAAGCAATGATTGTTCCAGAACCCCTGGATCCTGCCAAAAGTCTGCATTTACATCAGATTTCCCATCAGTTATATTGGTATAAAGAGACAAAATCACATAAGGAAAGGACTTGCTCAAAATGTGTTGACTATTCACATATTTCATTCTTACTGTAGCAAAACAGTGGAGGAAGTTACTATTAAGCTGACACTCATGTCAACACAAACTGGAGGTGGCAACAGAGCAGAAAATAAGGTCTCAAGACTGCAGTGGAGAAATCTGTAGGAGAAGTGCAACCATTTCGTGTGAAAAGAGTCTTCCAGCTGAGCAGATAGAGATCAAAGAACTGCCGGGGTTCTGGCTGAATGTTCGCTCACAAGCCTAAAACTAGCTTTTCTAATCACCTCTGCTGTCAGAGGGAGGGTCAGTATAAAAGTTATTAATCCCCAAACAAAGAAAAAGCTAACATAATCGTTTGTATGCAACTGAAAAACTGTCTGCATTTTATTTTTTTTTTATATATTAAAAGTTTAGGGCTCCATTTACTGTCTGAATGTTACTTTGCTTTTAAACCATGCAGAGTCAGTTGGAAATGTAAGAATGAATAAGTTAGTGGTGGGTTACAAGTTCCCAAAACTGTGACAAAAAGCAATATTCTGCTAAATGTTTGGAACAGTCCCCTGAGGCTTGAAAACTAATCTCTGACTGCTATGGATTCAGTGGGTGGTAATACGATTTAAGCCTTAAAGTGTTAATCCTTAAGATCCTTAAGACACTCAATGAATTGCCGTTTTGCTGCATAATGTCTGTATGCTAATTACCACCTTTCCTGGCAGAAACCACCATTGATGAATCCAAACAGAAACTCTGATGTGATCTATGAAGGCTGCAGAGAAGAAGCCAAAAAACTGAAAATTGGGTTACCAAGTTTTCAAGTGTGGAGCAAAATTTTCTTTTTGTAAAAGTTTGTCCTTTAAAAAGCAAATGCTGTCATTAGCTCATTTACAAGTTAATTTCTCAAAAACCTTTAACATGACCTACTACTTGGTCAAAGGTCAATGCAAAAATTTTAAAAATATGATAGTTTCCAGGATTAATCTTGAAAATAATTACATTGGAAGCAACAGAGAGAAATGTGTTTAAATTTGAGAGTCTAAAGAACAGTGCTGAAAGCAGCAACAAAAATATCACTCCCACGATTTATCCAATAACAATACTTCCTTTGTAGAAAAGACACTGCAAGTTAAAGTACACGAAAATCAGTGGGTGTTGTAACAGTCATAAAATCTCTTCAAGACATGCTACGGAAAAGAAAAACAACTCTTTTAACATATATTTGCTTTGTTTAGGGATTTCAAGCTCTTTCTATTTCTTTAGTTAAAGAACTTCTGGTAAATTACTAGCTTCAAGCTGCACTTTAGGAATTTCTATAGATTGATTTTCACAGGTATGTTCTAAAGCTATTTTCATGACAGACTGTCGTAAAAATAAAAAAAGAATTATTCATCAGATGAATATTTTTATACATGTACAATGTATTTCTGTTTTTAAGTGTGTATGGCATCACAAACAATTTTGAAGAACCAGGGGATTTTGTATCTAATTGTGTCTTTCAGAATAATGGTCCTAAACATATTGTCAGATCAGAAGGGAACTGACTCATTGGACTCAGGCTTTATAGCAGTCATAACAGCAGGAGCGCCAATAAGTGGAGCATCAGTGATTTAGAAAAAAATATATTCCCAAGTATGGGGATTTGGCTCAGTTTATGATTAAATATTCTAAAATTAAATTATTTTTCTGTAATTCACAAGGGATTATGCCACTGCTACAAAACTGAAAAGGCTTTTGATAAATCTTTACATGTTGCTTTCACTGGTTGGCTTAGCACTAAGGTTCAAAAAAGTGATAACTATCTTTTTTTAAAATATAAAGAAGCAAACCATATTTGATGATCCTTAAGATTACTACCATCAGAACATTACCAAAAATACAACTAAATACTTAATTCAACGTAACTGTCATAACATTTTTCTATAAATATCAACAATAGGATGGCTAATACAGTAGATTATACAAGAATGCCATAGTTAAGGCCATAGTAAGTAATATTGCCTGCTCATGTTATTTTATTTTAACTAAAATGTACCTGAGAGTCATACAACCATGCAATTCAAGAATTCAGTTAAGCATGCTTTTAATAAACCGCAGATAAACATTCTGACCTTATCAGTATATGGTTTGAGAGTTTACCTGTTCAGAGGATCAACTACGATTGCTCTAGGGTGCGACATGTTTCCTTCCAACAGTGTCTTTCTGGTTTGAGAGGCTCTCTCCAACCTGGCAACACTGATCGTCTTCCTGTAGCCATCGTTGGTCCAGTATAAATTATTTCCAATCCAGTCCACAGAAATACCCTCAACATTATCAAGCTCTGGAACAAAATTAGCACCACAAAATACAATAAACATTTTTCAATATTGTTTTTTTACTTTTTCAGAGATATTTTTCTAAACATACATTAATGAAACAGATGTCATAAATGTGGTCAATATCTTTTCATTGTACATAATCATAACCTAAAAATTGTTGCAAGTGTTATTTTTTGCTTTGCACTTAAGCAGACTCATTTACAGTATATCCCCTTAAGATCCCATAAATAATACGTGTGAGATTTTTATTGCTTAAAAACTAGAAAAGACATAAAAAGATAGTTGAAGTGCAGTTTTTTTTTTATAGCAGATAGTGTAAAAGCTATTTTTTGACCGTCGACATAACAGAGAATAGGGTCTATAAAAGACCCTATTCAAAGGAAAAAAGTATCCAGAAGATACAAAAAAAAAACATTTACTCACCATCTTTGAGAATTGTCTCCCTACTACTTCCATCTATGTTTTGACGGCCAATGAGGAAACTGGTGGTGTCAGCAAAGTAAATGTGTCCCATTTCTGCATGGTAGTCTATGGCTCGAGGGTTGACGAGGTCTTCGATAGGTACCATGTGCTCGTCACCAGACTTGATGTTCATATCCAGGCCACGAATGACCCCGGGACGCCCCTTACCATAGAAGAGGAAGAAATCGTTTTTGGGCTCTACAAAGCAAGAAAGGACAGACCTTTTTTTACTGTTATTGTCAATTAATTGGTCTAATTCATCAGTGCTGATCTGTGCATTAAACCCACTTAACAACCACATTGTTCTTATATGTTTTGCAAGTCCAAAGTCATCTATTCACTCTAATGGAGCCAGTAATCAGTGCCAATGACTCTACTCTCCACCCTCAATCATGCCCTCACTGCAAAACTGCCACGAGAATAAAAGTAATAGATTGCTTCAGCAAACATTCAATTTCAATGCTTACCTTGGCTATGAATAGTGTTTCTAATCTAAATAAGATGGTGTTTCTGTAAGAAAAACAAACAGAAGTCTGGAGCTGAGGGAGTTCCTCAGTGGCATCTTTGTGTCGCGTGGGGACTGAGTATACTCGAAACCTGGGGGAACCTCTAGAGAGGAAGAATAGGGAATGAAGTAGGGCTTCCACTGAGGGAAGCAGGCTTCTCTCCAGTCTCACCTACTACCCAAGAGACTAAGATGCTGGAGGTGAGGACCACACATGCCTCAGTTCAATTTATCATTTTTGTAAGCGAGAGACCAACTAACCAGGAGGCAATTAAGCACTGCTAGAGACCCAGATATCAAACTCCAACAGTGAGTGTGTATGAAAAACTACATCATTTAATAAAAAAATCTCATTATGCTTTAGGAGATGAAGAGCAATAGAGAGAGATAGTTGATGTCATCAGAACATCCACTAGAGAAGAATAAATCAAACATGTCATGCAAAAGCTCCCAAAGCTCCATTACTCTGATCGAAATCTTGTAGGCACCCAAATTGTGTCATCAATTTGATCTTCGGCTTTTATTGTCATCTACACAATGTCCAACAATTGATCAGAGCAGCCAACAAACGCAGGCAAACTTAAACCCTCATTATGGCAATAATCTATCAGGCGTCCCAACAGGTCGATATTAGAACGTCACACATAAAGCTGTTTTCGCCTGCCCTCATCTTTATAACTGTCAGCCCAAGGCTCTGCCTGCACATAGCCAGCTCTGTTATGACACATGACCTTCACAGGGACAAGAAAAGAAACAATGGTAATCTTGGGCTGAATTTTCTTATTTATACTTAACAGGAGCCACGGTCATAAAAAGATGACAAAAAATAGATGTATCAAAATGCTTCCTTCTTTCCATCCATCCATCTGTCCATCCATGTATCCATCCAGCCATCCATGTCACACTACATTACTTAGGAATTTAATTAACATTAACATACATTATACCAATAATTAAATTCATAGACACGTGTCAGGCTGTTATGAATGATAAAAAGCCAATACAAAAAGCCAATGAAGACTTTAATCTGAAAACAACTGCAAACAGAGGTGGGACTGATGACTTGCATTATTTTCATCAGATGCACATAGTTTAAAGCTACAGTAGAAGCTTGGTAGAAAATCTTTCTGATAGCCTCATGAACTGTCTGCTGTTCTTTATATCTTCTTTCAGAGAAACGTTTGTGGTGAGAGTGAGAAAAATACATGATTTTTTTATGTGCTTTGTGCAAACATTTAGTGTTAGAAGTTGTGTCAGGTTGTTACAGTAAAATGCGGGAGAGAACTCTAAGAAGCAAGAGTCGGTGCTTTAAAAAAATGACAAGGAATCTCCACAGGCAGCAGAAAGACCAACTGAAACATAGAAAGTCACTTTATTTGCTTTTTTTGCATTGAAATATTTAGGATCAGACAATTTTCACAGCCTGCTGGAGGCCTCAGGCAAAATGTACAATACTTACATTGTGAAAAGTGCACAGAGACGGTGCATTTCTAACTAACAATGCCAACGCAGTACTAACTGTTCTAAACATGATTACAAACATAACATTTTTGGAAAGCAGTTTAGAACATTTGCACCAAAGTGCATGCTTGAGGACTCAGCCAAAAGCATGAGGAATGGACACACCCATTCTTTTTCAGTATGGGTTTGTGCATCCATGGTTGGGCTGGTCACCTGTCCAGTGTGATGACCCCATCTCTCATCTGTTGGCCACTGGAGATGGGCACCAGCACCCTTCGTGACCCCACTAGGGATAAAGGTGTAAGATAATGGATGGATGCCAATGATTGCAGTTTTCTGGCCGATCACAGATAACCAATCTTTAAAAAGCCTGACCTGCTGGTTCCAATTTTGGCCGATGCCATTTTTTTTTTTGTCTGAAATGTTGCTAAATATAGCAAGAAGGCCACTGAGTAGGTAACAGCAGTTGCTACCTTCAAGTTCGGGGCAGTTATTATTTTTAGGGGGAACTTACTTTTAACACATGTGGACCATCTTTTTTTTTCTCCTTAATAAATGGGATCCTCATTTGAAAGGTGTTTTTAGTGTTCTGGTGAAAAAAAACAATAAAATCTATAGGTAAACATGTTTTCACTGCACTGTAGTTTTCCAGAAAATATAAAACATAGATGAAATATTTAAGATGACGTTATACGTGTGTGGAATGTAATTTACAAGTTAAAAGAGTAAAAATATATCAGATTTAATCATAAAGCACAAGGATGTGCATAATAATGAACAAAGAATGATTAAAGTGAAACACTGACATCTGCTGCACTTGTCAGTTCTAATTATTGTTAACATTAAAGTATAAAGAATATTTCACCCTGAATTAAATAATCAACATACAGTATTTCTGCTGTTGCTCCAACTTGAATCTATAAAGCTATTCATAGCATGAACACATCTTAATGGTATATGGCAGGGCCTTTAAAAATCCCAACTTGGTTTTTGAAGCTGAAACATGATAGTAAGTTAATTTTATCCAAGGCTAGCGTTCATTATTTCAAGAGAAAACATTGTGTAATTATCACAGGAACAGCACCTCACTGGTCAGGTCAAGCTGAACAGCCAGAGCTCAATGAACAAGAGACAAGTGGAAGAATCTTAATTCACTGCAAGTATCTTCGTGTTATTCATAGCAGAATGAGATTTTTTTAAAAGTCCGGCAAATATACCTAATCATAAGAGAAATTGAGCAAAAGAAATGAAAAAAATCCAGCATGTTTAACAATTAAGTTGCAACATGAATACAACACACCTGTTGCCTCCAGTTTCATCATAAGAGAATAAATAAATCTCGAAAGTCATTGTGTCATGCCTGAAAGCCCCCAGAAATGGCACAGGTCATGTTTTTGTTACAATAACAGGGAGACCAACTCCTTAGAACTTGGGTGCCCAAACCTTTTGAGAGTAAGATCTACTTTTTCTCTCACTAGCCGCCTGAGATCTACCTCATGACACAAAGACATACAAATTGCTAATTAAACTCTATTGACCTATTTATGGGAATATACATCAGTTATAGGAGAAATAATAAAGTGACAGAAAACCTAATGCAGTTTCTTCCTCAGTGAGATTCTGTCACTGGGAGCAGCTTACTGGTTTCTCAATCAGAAGCTGGTTGCAAACCTGACGCCACCAGATGTCAGTCAGTCATGGTAGATCTGAAATTTGGTTTGATGACTTCGATACGAGAAACTACAGACTGATAGGAGGAACCAAAGAGCCCAGTAAAGGTGACGGCAAATCTTCATTCAGTTTGTCACCTGGCGAGATCGACTCAAAACCTTACGCGATCGACGTATCGGGCATCCCTGCCTTAGAATATCTAAAGATAGCTACAGATAGGTAATGATTGTAGCACATACTCTGCTACAATTATCCTATTATTGTTTAATTGTTAGAGGTAGTAATTGTTAGAGTTGAAAAAGATTTAATTATGCTTTGTGTGTATTTGGGATGATGCCACCACAATAAGCTCAACAATAGAGCTGATGAGCTGAATTTATTAAACAATATGGGAGACAAACAAAATATGACAGCGCAGACTCTAAGGCATTCTCTTGTTGCAAGGTGTTCAACACCTGCCACACTTAGACCAAAGTTTGATTCTGATGACTTCAAGGCTGTCATGGATGAAGAAACTCAAACAAAATATGATGAGTATGACTATAGCATAACTGCTTATAATCCTTTTTCTAATTTTCCATCTGATTTTTTTTTTTGTTGTTTTTGTCTTTTTTTTTTTTTTTTACAATTTCTGCTTGCAAATTGAGCAAGAAAAATCAGCCGGACAGTTTTTCAGGCACACCGTGGTTGAATCAAGTTCAACTTGATTTTTTCAACTGTTAAAAGTAGCCATCAGAGTACAAGTGCATTTTGATTATGAATGCACTTGGTCACTAACAATATTCAGAAATACTGTGGCACTTAAATAAAACTCAATTCATACTTTGTAGAAACTCAGTTCATGAAAATATTCCTTACATCTTCACACCATCATCAGCAGTCTGAAATTTTTAAAAGTTCAGCAAATATACCTAATCATAAGAGAAATAGAGCAAAAGAAGGTGTTGCAATGAAAAAATGATCCAAGGCAGGGTGAGTTGATGCATTTATGTTATTTATGCCAAATTCGTATTGCACACTGAGTGTCACATCTGAAATTGAGACTCATAAAACAAGGTAAAAATTTTTCCCCAATATGTTATTATCCAATTTTGTTGAGCCTATGTGAATTGTAGCCTCAGTTTCCTTTCCTTGGCTGACAGTGGCACCCACAGTGGTTTTCTATGGTTTGACATTATGGTCCTTTAAGAAATTCTATGTACCTTGGTAGCGACGAGTGCTGATGTGAACTATTCTTTATATTATCTCAAACCACACCATCCATTTTTTTTCTACCCTCTGACATCGGTAAGACATTTTCGTCCACATAACTGTAACTCACTGGATATTTTCTCTTTTTCAAATGATTATCTGTAAATCTAAAAGATGACTCTGCATGAAAATCCCAGATCACATCTAAAGTACCCAGACCAGCCAGTCTAACACCAACAAGTCACTTGATATGGGTAGAGAGGAGTGCCAAATATAATTTTAAAAAATGAACATATAAAATTATTATTTAAATGTGTTTTTTTTAAAAACTATAAATGAACACATAATTTATTAAATATATACCTAATTAATGTGCCTCAAATAAATGTACTGATTTAATTTAAAAAACTAGATATTATTATTTCATGATTTAAAAAATTATTATTATATTCCTGTGCTGAAGAACATCATGAATTAAAATAAACTGTCAACTTCACCCATCAGACTCAGTGGGCGGAATTAGGATCGCTTCTATATTATAATTGGCTGCAACAAGTCAAGACAACGTCTCCAATGTGTCTTCTATAGCTTACAGGTCAATATCTGTGCTGGAAAGTCCAAAAATAACTTCAACAATATATTTTTGCAATTTATTTACCACAGACTCTGGGTGAGCAACTCCAGCCTCTATTTGCCTAGTTTGGTCTGAAATATCTATAATAAGTTCACAAGAGAGCGTTAGCCAGTTGTAGCAAGTGGGTGGAGCCAATGTTGGTCCCGACTGAAGTCTGAGGCAACATCTTCCATGCAGGACCTCAGTAAACTCTCTTGTGAACTTATTAGAGTTATTTCAGAACAAACTAGACTCATAGAGTCTGGAGTATTTCTTGCCCAGAGTTTGTAGTAAATAAATTACAACAATTTGTTGAAGTCATTTTCAAACTTACAGTAAAAATATTGGCTCAGAGTCAAAACAAACTTGGAAGAAGTTGTCTAAACTTGCTGCTTGAAAGAGCCAATCAGATGTCAGGGTCCCTATAGTTTGATGGGAAGTTGACAGTTTAAATAAATTCTTGCTTTGATTCACCACAGGAAAAATAAATAATTTATTTAAACATAAAATAATTATATCGGGTTTTTAAAATAAAATTTATACATTTAATAGAGGCACATATAATTAATTCTATATTTAATTAATCATTTATGGATGACATTCTAGATTTAATAAATTAATGACACATTTAAATAATCATTTCATAAGTTATTTATTTAGTATAATTTGGCACTTTTCACTATCCATAACTTGAATATCCTTTTCCCCCATTCTGATGAATGATTTGAACTTCAGTCAACTGTCTTTTTGATATCTAGATAATACAACTGAACTGTGCTGCTGCTCTGTGACTGGCTGATTCACTATGTGCTTGAAAACATTTTAAAAGGTGTATATAACAGTGTCTGGTTACGGTGTAATCTGATTCATCACCCTAAATAGCAGTTTGCCACTACAATGACACTGTATGCAATCTAAATTCCCACTATTTTAGCTCTTTGGAAACAATTTCTCTCTTTATGACGGCCAAATTAAAGATTTTTTTTTCCTACATCTTGTCTTCTTCATTAAATGGAATGATGGTGATAGAACAAGCTTTTCATGACGGGGCTAACTGGTAGGATTGTGGTCATTACAAGTATGTCTATTAATTTCACTAAGATTTGAAGACAAGGTTGTTCAGATTCTTAACAATTGTGAAAACTTATTAAAAACTAAAAGACAACTGACTAACATTTGAATACCCTATCGCTTAGTAACACCTTAAAGTGATTAAAGTAGAAAAAAGGAAAATGTTACTAACTTTTACAAGATGTTCCATCAAAACCAAGTCTGTACCCAATACGGCAGCGGCAGGTTCTAGACTTGTAACTTCCACTCAGAAGGCAAATCTGAGAACATCCTCCTGGCTTTCCATATGAATCCATTTCACATGCATGGCTCCTGACTGGGGAGAAATACAAAAGACCAAAACTAATGTTGTATGCCACAGAAGAATTTTTTTTTCTAGTGTACACCTTGTGAGTCACGGATGGTAGACTGTGACCCATACTTGCACATGTTTACTTATTGGAAAATGTCATTTACCTTTCGGTTGGGCGAGTTTGTGGTAAACACGCAGGGCTCTAGAATTCCCCAGGCTGGCTAATGTCCTGCTCTCTGCTGTGATGTTGAACCTGTTCACCTGCAGCAACTCCACAGATGATCTCTCCTCTGAAGGGGCAGAGTGCAGGGCGTAGAGGTAGTCCTCAAATACAGCTAATGCATATACGTGTGACACCTGAAACAAAAGAAAAAGCCAATTTGTCTTTTTTTAACACAAGTCAAACCACAAGAGGAAAGAGAAAACAACAAAGCAGATTCAATATGAGCCGTTTCCCAAGCATGCGTCAAGCACAGGAGAGATGGGAAATGAAGGTGTGGTCGTCTAGTACACTTGGCAGCCTGTCCAGGGTCAAAAGCTGGACTCCACTGGGAGACTGCTGGCCCTGACACAACCACCCTCCATGCTACATTTAGCAGGCTGACACCTACACAAAGCAACATGGCTGGATGAGCTATGTTCACAGGAAATACACCTAGGCTCACTGCCCCACACCTTTACATCAGGGGCATTGAGAAACATGTTTCAGGGAAAAAAATACATAACAAATTAAACCACTCATCCATCTCTCTGTCTGTGGAATTTGGCTTCAACACTCTACCAAGTAGATCTTAAAAAAAATTCAATTAAAACAATTAAGTCAAATGTCAGTAATGTTCATTTTTAGTTTGTTTTAATTCTTTGGCTAATTTTTTTTAAGTATCCAATGATGGAACATTTTATTTGTAAGAAGAGTATTTAATTGTTTTAATTAAATTTATGCTTTCCTTTCCAAACGGAAAGTTGGATTTTGTTTTTATGGTAAACGTCAAGAACACAAGAAGCATGCCAGTACAGACAAAAAGTGAAAGGATGACATTCAGTCACCCTGGGCATGAATGTCATTAACTTGTGGGCCTTTTAAGGATGCACTTGAAACATTCTGTGCAGGGTCAAAATTACAGTATATGTGCAGGCATAAATATGTGTATGCACCCACAGTAATATTTGCTTAGAAAATCCTCACACGGACTCTCTTTGATCAAATTCTTTTTGTAACTTTCAAAATGCTTCTGGCACAATTCTGACTGAATGTTTGACCTTGATTGTTGTTTGAATTTCTAGAGTTTATTCAAATTTGTAGATTTTTATGGGGCGATCAAGTCAAAAACCATTCAGTAAGGTCACCAACATTTATGGTTGCAAAAAACTTTATTTTTTTATTTTTTTATTTTTTTCGCAAGCAGGCACCAATAAAGGAAAAAAAATGGTCATACTTAAGGTTGGACTAAAATCTGCAACTGCCCACTTGGCCAAGAAAAAAAAAAAACTTTTTTAAAAAGAAGTTGTATTCTGAGACCAAGCAAAGACTGAGTTATCTGGAAAGAGTAACAAAATTTATTTTTGGAATAATTGAATTGAAGCTTTTAAGCCTCAATTCTTGACACTGTACCAGTTGTCAAGCATTTTGATGACGCAATCAATGTTGTGTTGCAAAAGGTGGATGAAGGACACAGAATACCTCCAGGTAAATTACTGACACTTTGGTGCTGAAACAGGTCTATGATTCCAAATGCTAGAAAGCTGTGGATAATAGTTGAATGATCTTGCCAGGATATCCACCAACCTCAATGATGTGCCATGATATACAGGAAAAATAACTACTTCCAGTTGAGAATTATGTTAAGGTGTATGTGTATAAATAGCATCTATAAATATATATCTATTGGGGATGTATATTTATATTTAGGCCTTTGTGTGTCATTCTGTAATGGATGTGATTAGATAGAGCCAAATACTGCAGCCAGTTCTTGGTGTAAAATTATTTGAAGAACCATTCTGCTACGAACAATAAAACCTTCCAAATGGACAAAGGCCCTAAACTAGCAATGCCAAGTGAGAGTGTATTCACTGGCACAATAAGCCCGACTCATAAACTAAGCATTGTCAAGTTGCACAAAACAATAATACTTTATCAAAAGCTCAGACCAAAATTGGAAAAGTTGAGTAACAGCATTAAAAATATGAATGGGTTTAATGTGAAATTAACTCTAATAAAGAATAAAAAGGAGGCAGCTTGTTAACATGAACACAAAATTCACAATCTAGGAGAAAAAAAATGAGGCTCTGTATGACATTTGATATGCAGATCCAATGACATTAAGATCCTCGGTCTAATGAGGGCACAAGCAAGGCAATATCATCCAAAGAACACCTGCATACATAATAAAGTGCTAAGATGTATGTTCTTTTTTTTCCTCCTCATAAAGGCTGAATTTCTCATCCACGCTGGTAGCAATGGCCTTTTAATGAATAATCATAATTTGCCATGAAAGGGGCTTAAAAGTGTACTACAGGGGAGAGACTATTGATATGCTCATTTCGAAGACTGCTCCACGTGTGACTCAGTTCTTTCTATTTAATAAAACATCAAGGTTTCAAAAGACCTTTTCTATGAAAATGAAGAGTGAATTAAAACCCCAGACACTGAATGTACCACCTGCCTCGTATCATGGTGCCCAAATGAAAAAAATACCCAAGAACTCTGTCATGTCATAATTTGACTCTCTCAAGGGAAGAGAAATGCATTGCTGTAAAAAAAAGCCCCAAACATTTATCTAAAATGGCTCCTTGAATGTAGAAGGAACAAAGCTGTGCTTACAGTAAAATGTGACACTCACTTGGATGCCATGGATAATGGTGTGCCTGTTCCTGCCATGGTAATCCACAACGTCAATGTAATCCAGGTAGGCATCTGCCCAATATACAAGCTTCTTGATCATATCCAATGCGACAGCAGTGGGCTGCTCAATTTTATAATCCACTAGTCGGGTCCGGTTTGAGCCATCCATGTTGCACCGCTCCAGCTTGGCCACATTCCCATAGTCTGTGATGAACAGCATCCTAGAGAAGAACATAGAGACAAATGTCAACTCAAATTACATTCATTTTTTTATGGATACTTTGTGTTGGTTAGTGTAAGCCAACAGATGTAGCACCTTGCATTATATTAACTCTGAATAGATACGTTCAAATAGTTCTGTTTAGTTTTATTAGATGGGGAGAACCCTGCCTCTTAAAACCAGATCTGCTACCTGAAAGGATACACATATGCATGATAGGGCTTTTATAGAGGTCACAAGTTAACATTTGACATAATGCTTCAAAATGTTTAATTTCATTTAGCCATAAAATAGTATAAATGTCATAATAAGTAATGAAAATAGGAAGCAAAAGATAGAACATCCATAAAGACGAAATAAGTACAGAATATATTTCAAAAACAGAATTTGATTTCTGTAGACTTATTTGTAGCAACAGATGACAGATGAAACGATCCTGTCCCATGCTGCTGCTAATATACAATTTACAGCATCACAAATTACTTTAGTACAGAAAAATACTTGGCACAATATATTGTAGTTTTGGCTTTTTCATAAAATGGAATGCAAATTGCAAAAAAAAAAAAAAAAAAGACAAGTTACTCTTTAACTCATCTCACCCTTTTACATAGAAGGGGTCGTACCAAGCTGCTCATGCCTGCTTAGCCCTAGTACATTCTGTTCCACAACTAGCTTAAGCTCTGGCTTGATAAATTGGTGAGCTCCTGTTTTCAACTTTAAATTTGACCAGAAGAAAGAACTGCTTTCACAAAGACAACAGGTAAGTGCTCATATAGACCAACAACCAATCAAAATGTGAGAACAATGTCTAAAAACCAGGTCAGTTATGTTTTTGGTCTAATTCAAGACAGAAAAAAAAATAAAAACCCTGAGCTTTAACAAAATATCATTAGCTATTATTATCTTCCCACTGTTTAGATTTGATATCAACGTTTGTGGTGTTTAAATAGGTCTTGTGAAATATAAGGGACAATGTTCTAACTATCATGAAATATGATCATGAGATATGGATTACGATTAAAAGAATGAAATGCTGGTTGCAACTGGTCGAAATGAGCTTCCTCGACACCGTGGCTGGACTTATCCTCATAAATTGGATTAGGAACTTCATCATCTGGGGACAGCTCAAAGTAGAGCTGCTGCTTCTTTATAATAACTGGACACAGTTAAGCTGGTCTTGGGGTCTGTTCAGAAAGACCCAGAACTTTCTGGAGGGACTTGTATCCCATTTGGTTTGGGAACGTCTGGGAATACCAAACAGAGGACCGGAGACCGTGGTAAGGGTATGACACAAAGCATAACGACAGCATGAGCTGTCCATTGAAAACGAGAAATACGCTCAGAAACAGAAGTGGATGTAGATAACATATTAATGACAACACATAAAAATTGCCGAGGGAGAATCCATTGATGCCAAGGGGCTGCTTTTAGTCTTTTAATTAAGTGGTGTTTAGAAAATTCTGCTCTGAATCCTGCGTTCCAGATTTCATATCAACACACCTTGTCACATGACTATCAGGATGTAGTGAAGAGGTTGTGTGCTTTTAGAGAAGTGGTCCAAAAAGGCAGTCTCTCTCTGGCTTTGGTTAATCACTGGAGGTGTTTTAGTGGTAGAACACTTATAAAACATCTCTTCTTTCTTACCAGTCAACTATACTCCAAAGCTAGCCACACCTGAAACTTCACATCTACTTGCAAAACTTACTCTATAACTCTCTAAACTCCTTCTAGTTTAGAGAACTAAAAGAAACACTGATCGATTTCAGCTCCCTCTACCACTTTTGTGTTCACACAGGTCACACAAGAAAGCTAACAAGGTATCTCAGCCCTGACAAACATGCCTTCTGGATTTTAAAGTAATAATTACATTTATAGCCTTGTTAATACTTTCACTATATTTTATTGTGTCTAAATTATTGCCACTAGAGTCTCCAAGAGCAACAACGTAGCTTTTTGTTGCATTGCTACTATGACAATGAAGCCATAGCTTTTATCTCTTTGGGTAAAGGTCCCCTGGGGTATGACTGTACTTTTCAAAATTGCTCTAGTCTGCAAATTCTGTAATTATTAGGAAAAGACTGTCAGTCTTTCTTTCTGCCTCTGACTGAGTCCCCACGGTTTCTTTGAATAACAAGGTACAGAGAACGACAGGAAGCTCGCCTAATCTGCACAAGTTAAGTTTAAGAAGAGACAGAATGTCCTTTGAACCTTAGACCTGGCTGCAGAGGGAAACTGTCTGTCAGCAAGAACCCCAATCTTCCAAGTAAGTGTGATTTTATGTGGCATATCAATGATTGCTTCCCAGGATTAGGGGTGGTGCTGATTTTGTACTTCTTCATTACACAGTTGGAAAAGAAGATCCACATGGCTTCTGGGAATGAGCCCCCATGACAAATAAACTGCATGGGACCAGGGAAAAACTTGGGTAGGTCTCACCACAAAAAATAAGACTTGAAAGCAGAGAATGTGACAGAAAATCAAAATAAATACTACAGAAGACAGTTTCTTTTCTCTGTCAGTGTACTTTTCAAACACTGGAAGCAGTTAATAATTGTTCTATGCTGATTAGTTAGGTTATTTTCACTGAACTTCTCAAATGAATACCAACAGACAAGATATTATGATTCTGTCAGCCTCTAAATCTTTTGAACAATATTAATGTTAGATAAAATTTAAACATTTTTAGAGCTTGTGGGGGGAAGAAAAATAAACTATATAATTTATATTTTATTTAAAATGGTTTAAATTTAAAACATTTTTTTTTTGCTTGACTTGCTTTAATTTTTAAGATGACCAAAGGTTTGTAGAGACATAAATGACCCATGCTATCCTCCTATTAAGCAGGACTTTGATGGGCAATATTGGTTTTGTTCAAAGGAATGTTTTAGAGAAAAGCATATTACGTTTTAGAATGACCCAGACAAAAATATGATGCAAATTTATGTTGGAATACAAGTCTATTTTTGGTAGATTTTGGAGATATCTTAAAATAAAGAATGTTCAACATTTACAGTATGTAGAGAAGAAACTTGCAGCTGAACATACAGCAAAAATTTGGTTCTTAAAACTAATAAATCAGAGAGCTGAATACAAATGCACCGTTCACTCTTCAGTATTTTGTTTTCATTTTGGAAGACATTCTGTCTGCTTTATAATTATATACTACTTTGTTTTGGTCTATTACAAATACTATAACAAATTGTATTTTGGTTGTGGATTAACAAAACTTTGAATCAACTATATTCGGCAAGTTTGTGAACACAAATGAAAAATTTGACTGTCGTTCTGCTTTGCTCTAAATAAAATGTTATAAAGGCAATAAGAGAGGACTTTTAATCCTTTTTTATTATGAAGAATTTAGCATTTATGTGCTCCTTGTCATCAATCAATTACTTTTTTCCACCAGGAAAACAAGAAAAGGCTGTCCATCAAATCCTGCTTGATGTAGCAAAGTTAAAATGCCGTATCCAATAGAAAAAGAGGCAGGGAGACATCATGAGAGTCAAACAAGGATAAAAATTGGAGTGCCAAAGCAGGGCATATTCTATAAACACTGTTCTTCCTGCTGTGCCGCCATCTAACACCTCCCTCATTTCTTTTGTTTTCACTCCATTGCTCCAGGCTGACAGACCTCTCTCAGGCCCACTGCTTCAGAAACAGCTGTACCTATTTCTCACCAATTAGAGTCAGTAGGCGCGCACAGAAATGTTCCGTCTTATACAGTCAATCTAGCCCTTAACCGAAAATGTGATAAGGTATTATTGTAGAACAAAACCCCTCAACTGCTGACCTACAGTAACAAAAGGAGGATTCTCAGTTTAAACACCTTCTCAAACTTGCTTCATATTTACCAGAAGCAGTAGCATATTCCAGGAACTGAACTGCATTTAATGAGAGCAGAGATGCAGCCGACCAAATCAAAACTGGTCATGCCATTAGGAAACCAACAGCAAATTATTTTGATTAGACCCGCCGGCATAAAAGCAGCCCAAGTTGATGAATAAAGCAGAGTTTTCTACAACAAAAAAATACCACAAAGTGGTAATGCAGTTCTGCTTCATCTGCTTCAACTTTCAGATTAATTATGCAGGGTGTTAACATGCAAGATTTATACTGTTTTGTCATGGCCTTAAGGGGATGGTCATGGCAGAATAAGAAAAGTAGCTTAGAGCAGAAGCAAGGTGCACTCAAATTCAGCCGTGTTTGGATAGAAACATTTTACCACAAGCAAGGCTTAAATTAAACACTCTTTGTCATCGGTTTGCAGGCTGTTCCTCAAAATCCCAGACAGGAAAAAAAAAGGGATGTTAAAATGTTGCTTTGACTCAAAGTTTACTGCCAAATCTTTGCAATATAATAGGCTCGCATTTGCCGGCTAGGCAGAGGTAGAAATGCAAAAACGACTGAATCCTTGATAATTGGTGCACAGTTTGATAAAGCTTGTGCATGCAGTTTATTTAAATGATTTGCTTATTTTTTTTTATAACTCTATCTTACTTAAAGTGCTAAGAATCTTCTCTCAAAAAGTGTGATCCTGAACACAGCCCACCACATGCTGTTATAGTGTTCACAGGGGGTATAATGTGTTTTCCTCTATCCTTACAGACAAACACCCAGTGATGGAAAGTCCAACAGGGACATTTTTCTGTTGCAACATCAGTGAATACAGATGAATGTGTGGACAATTTGAGCTTTCCGAGGCATCATCAGCTGCCTGTCAAATTAAACAGCTCAGATAAAAAAAGAGCTGAGCCATAGGAGAGAAAGACGATCTGAGAATGCCTTCCTTCTCGGATAAACATATTCTTATTTGTGTGAATACTGAAAAGCATTCACTCCATAGTGATCCTCTTGCTCTTTCAAACGGTTCTGTTCATGCTGCAATCTTTTTGTCATTTCAACCTTTCATATTTCAAAACATTCAGATCTTTCAGGACATAATGATTATGGCTTCTATTATTTAGTTATTTATATTATCTTCCTAAATTTAAAAAAAAAAGGTTTGCTTGCACTGAGCAACAACAATTGGTTTCAAATCCAGACTTTCAAGTGGATTCTAAACCACTTGAAAGTGAAAGGTGAGAACATACAACTCTGGTTCCATCCTCTCTTCATTGACTTCCAATTCATTTTATAATTCATCGAAAGTATCTTTATATGTTTTTAAGTTTCTGAATGACAGTCTCCTTTTTGCCTGTATATGTAGGATCCATGACATTCACTAACGGCGGCGAATTGAAATTTCATGCCTGATGTTTTAAAAAAAGCTCATCCACTTTTCTATGCACTAAAAAAATCAATACATAAATCAGGTTAGGTTTGCCAAAAAGAATAAAATGGATCAATACATGAATATTACACTTTGACTGAAATGAGTTTCTTCCACCATGAGTACATGTTCATCAGTTTTTTATTTCTTACTGCTAACATTTGTCCTGCTTCAACTATTCAAATATTAGATCATTCATATATTTTAAGAGGTCATGATGTTTGCCTGTGCTCTTATGTCAATATATATTATGTTAAGATATAATATGTGTAATTTATATTTTCTAAAATAGAAATTCTCCACAGAAATTTTGATTTTTATATTTCACAATTTTTATGAAATCACAGTTTAAGATTGTATCTAACAAGCTAATAGCAACAGGCTATGCTTAGATAGCTGGTGAACCTAGCTAGTAATATGGCTGAATATGAAGAGACTAACCGCTTTTAGTAAGAGCTACATGTACGGCTGAACTGAGTTACAAACACACATACATTGAAACATACTGCTTAATCAATTCTTCAATGATTTTTGCTTCTTTACATTAATGGAGTCAGTTTTCTAGAAATATATTTTTACATTTAATTATGACGTATAAAGAAGTAAATTATTGCTGAATTGAATTTATTTTAACACTACAGACTTTGTGATTTTGCACTTTTTGCCTTTAAAAGAAACCTGCTCATATACCAACTTAGCTTATTATACTTTACTATAAAACTCTGCAGGGATTTCTGCATCACTGCAGGTTTTTGCAGTGAAGCAGGAAATTTGAACTAATAACATCCACACCACAATTTTGCAGAAAATGCAGCCCTTCAAATCTTGTGTTATTTTTGCTCTTGTATAAAAAATGCATGATGGAAAGTTATTTGGAGCTTTCAGAGAGGATATGATTTTTTGTTTGCACTTTACTCACCCCATGAGAGGATCCAGGGCCATTCCTTTTGGATTCAGCAGGTCTAGTTGAAGAATTGTAACACATGTGTCCCCGGCACGATTGCAGACAAATACCTTGTCAGAGGCATGTTCAACAAAATAGAAGTTTCCTGTCAGCCAGTCAATGGCCATCTGCTCCACATCTGCAATGAATACATGACAAATATTGTCACTGGGCAAAACCACAAATTGTTACTATACATGTAACAATCAAAATAATGTTTTAGTTGATACTTTGGCAAGTATAAAAAAAATCCAAGCGTCATCATACTGTAAGTTGTCTTTGACTATATAGCGGTGTACAAATATAGCAAAGACTAAAAAGTGAATAAAGCTTCTATGCTATTTCAAAGCAACACATGAAAGAAACTATATACCATCTCATGTCACAAAAAGTGAGGGGAAAGGAAAGGAGTATTAGGCGGCTGTTTAAACAATCTCTAAACATTTGCAAACTCGTAGATTTTCAGTACAAACTCTTCTAGACTATTTACCATTATTTCTGAGAACTGCATCATATCTGTGATGCATGACATTGACCAACTTTGGGCCAGTAAACGGGTATTTCAGCCCATAAAGATGAGATACATAATAAATAATTAGACTATTATAACACTGAGACTGCTGAGTTTATCATATTAACTACAACTCAGTTAAATGCTCCTAAGAAGAGATCTAAACCCCATCATGGAGAAGCATTGTTGTGATCATATCCTGAAGGGTTCCCTAGGAAGAGAGAGAGGGCCATTTCAAGGTGTCTCATATGGCTATAATGCAAAGTAAGTAGTAAGTTATTTTTGATATGTACAACATTTTCATAACTGAAGGTAACATAATTACAATCATAATTACTTGATTGTGATATAACTTGGCACTATGTTCCTGGAAAATACATAAAACCCCCATTTAAACAATGACCACTGAAACCTGTTCTTGCTTGTAATACTCCACCATATTATTTTAACATTGCCCTTCTTTTAATTAATTATTCAAGTACACAATATCAGAATCATGCATACAATGACAGTAGGGTGTTTTCTAGTGCTACACAAGACCCTCTAGAAGCGTATCTGCCATACAGAGATATAAGTATTCTTGTTTGTTTTTTGTTGCAAAAACACTGATCTTGATAGTGATGCAGAACTGCTATTATTTTGAATACAAATGTATTTAATAAACCCCTGCTTTGACCTTAGGTATTGTAATTTAGAGTTCTTTTGAGCTATTTTTAATAAATTCCAAGCACTCCCATGAGAGACACCATTGTCTTTCACAGAAGCGACAGTATTCACTGTTATGAATACTAGGTTTGATGTGTAAAACTGGCATAAAACTACTTTGAATTTTACCAAGGCTGCAGATAATTCTTACTTTCTGAAATGATTTTGTCATTTTTGTGAATACATGCTTTGTAACTTGAGATATATCTGTCTGTGAAAATAAGATGAGCTGCATTTATGAACGCTAAATCAAATGCTGGTGATTTATGTTTCCAATGATCTATAGTGGAAAAGGAATTCAGAAGCAGCAATGCTTTTGATGCCTCCAGGCTGGAGTGACAGCTATAGGATAAAGGTGAATCCCAAAATTGCTGAGGCTAACCTGTCTTAAACTGCACAGATAATGAGGAGCTAGAGGCGCCTCGCAGCTAAGAGCGTGGAGAAGAGAGAGCCGGAGCAAAATAATGTTCAGCCGATGTGTGAAGAGGCACTTTTTAATACGTACCAAAGCTGAAAGAAATGCCTTTTTTTCCCCTTTTCTTTATGCAAATGAGTTAAATCCATCACAGTAAGAAAGGACTATGTAACAATAAGAACAGAGATCTGTGAAAAAAACAAAAAAACATACGTTGTATACTCCGTTGTGTTTTTATTTCTTGTTCCCGTGTGAATCCACGTAGATTCCTTGTTGTGGCGCAGCGGAGTTGCCCAGAGGACTCTGTAGACAGGGCCCAGCATACCCTTTCCTGGCTGTGCTGGAAATCCAATGCCAGTGTTCCATTTACACTTAGGGACCTCAGGGGCTGAAGACCCGTTCCATTTAGATGGGTGATGACAATACGATGGGAGCTACCAATAAGAAGCACTGGATGGCTGTCACCAGGATCTAAAATAAATGGAGAAAAAATAAAAGAAGGAAAATTGTTTATTTATTTGAGGAGCACAATTTTCACTCAGGAGCTTAGCATCAGGAGCCAAGGTGTTCTCTTTCTTTCAAACCATCATATTGATATCTGGTTACGTTTTCACCATGTAGTGGACTTTGACAGGCTTCACTCATTCATTGGTATCTTAAAATCATCAATAGACCATTTATCCGCTGTCATTGTTGGTAGCTATGTTAACTAGACTGAGCATTTACAACAGGCTATGCTAGCTATACCACAGCACAGAGTGGGAGGTAAAATGGAAGAATGAGCAGCTGCTACACAAGATGGTGATTGGCAGCACTAAGACCCACCTCCTGCCTCTGATTGTTTTTTTTTTTCTAGATGGTAATGGGAGAAGGCAGAGTTAAATATTTCCCCCAGATTATCTCTCATACCATACTGTCATGACATAGTGACAGTTTTAAATATATAAAAGATTTTTTTTCTATAAATGTTACATACTGCAGCTTTAATTTCACTTAGGAGGAGAGGGGACATGTCAGGAGGGAGAGTGGGTGCAGATATATCTAACTTAAATGCAAGCTAACATAGAATACCCACAATTTAAACTGCCCAGCCTCCAGTGCAGACAGGAGGCTATTTTTATCATTTTATAAAGATTGTTTCAGTTTCTGTCAGTAATACATTGTTTTGCTGGGTAATTGTAAAAAGAGCAAAGAGACAAAAGAAATCCACAGATTCCCTGGAATAATGCTAATTAGCTCGTCATTGAACACATGGAACTCACCTTTTCCACTGGGATGAGGGGAGGGGTTATTTTGGTATGGGGGATAGAGCTGCTGCCGACTGACTCATCTGTTGTTAAGTGTGGTAAAAGCTACAGAGACTAAATATATGACTATCTTGGTAATTATTTTCCTTCGCTGATTAAATGTGTTGAAATTGAGGCAAACAGTAGTATGTAGCTAAGCGAACTATGCTAAATTGTTTATAATCTCACACAGTCCACCTACCTCTATTGGAGAACTGAGTTACAAATTGATACTGTTTTTTTGTCTGTCTTCTATTTCTCTCAATCACGCTATTTTTCTTAAAACTTGACTATTTGGCGGTATACTAAGGTACTGTACTTGTCTTGTTCTAACTGCGAAAAGGACCTCGCTGCAGAAAACAAAAAGGGGCGGGACGGACCACTGTCAGTGTCACACCTTATTTGGAAATGGAACCATTGCACTCCGGAAGTCAAGGGGGCGCTATTTCCTATATTATCCGCGGTCTCCCGTTTTTATTTTCTTTTGAAATCTGTGATATATCTTCATCTTTAGGAAGGTGTTTCACTCTTCGCATGTATTTGAATTGCTCTCTTTTATTTTCTTCAGCGCAGCTCATTGTTTTTTAACAAATTCCGTAGCTTTCAGTGTAGTTCTAAATATTCTCCTTAGTCGCACCTTTTCCGGCCTGCTGCTGCCTCTAGTGGCGTGGGGTTGGTAACACAAGTAATATAGTTACATTACTAATCAGAATACCATTAAGTCTTTATTTTTTATTATTAATTCTGGTATTACTGGAACCGAAAAAAGATAAATTCCCTCCAAAGATTTTGAAACATTGCTGTTGACTGCAAATGTCATGGGAATACAATATCAGCATAATTGCCAGATATTGTATCTGGATCTAAAACACAGCTCAGAAAATGAGCCATTATTTGAAGCTTAAACCTGCACATTTTCAGTCAAAAAACAAAAAGAATTGGATATATGGAGCTAGACAGATTTTGATCTTCCAAACAGCTAAGTTGCAACTGTCATTTTGTTGTAACAAACTCATTTTGTTGCAAAGTCATCAATAAAGATCAATAAGCCAATCTCAGAAGCCCTGCAAGTCTAATAAAAAAATCTATAACATCCACTGTTTCACTGATGAGCTTGAATATTAGGATACTTTCTTTCTCCAAACTTTAACCTTTCCATCATTTTTCTAAAGGTTAATTTATGTGTAATTGGTCTAAAAAGTGTGTTTTTTAGAGCTTATCTCTTTGCCTTTCAGTAAATTTCAGTCTTTAGATAGATTCTTCTTGCTAATAGTGTGTGTGTCCTGGTGAATCCGTGAAGTTCTCTGCAATCAGTGGACTGTGATTCCTTTAGTCCTGCTGTTTTGAGGAGAGTGCTTATGTCATTAATAGCTTTTGTGTGTTTTTCTTTAAAAATCTTACAATATTTCTGTTGTCAACTACCGATTGGTATCCTTGGTATTCCTGTTTAACGTCTGTTACTTTGCGCCTCCGTGGTTTCTTTTTTCTTGAGGACATTCCAAATGATTTAACTGGCCAATGTTTGTGCAATGGCTCTTATTGATTTTTCCATCTTTTCTGAGCTTTACAGCTGCTTGTTTTTTTTACCCATAAATGGCTCCCAGGTTTTCATGTAATTTGAAATTCTGTACACACAGTCAAAACCCAACAGAGAATACATTTAGTGCTGTTCATTGCTTAAATAATTAGAGTAATAAAACACACCTGTAAAATAAAAGTAGTAAAATTCAGCAACATGTCCCAATACTTTGACCCAAAGATGTTGGTGCTTTATAACAAATAATGATATCCTCCAAATCTAGATATAAATGCATGGAAATGTAATCTGATTTTTTGATTTGTTGTCTCATCTTTTAATGTTAAGTCCAAAATGTTAATAAAGAAAATAGTCCCACTATTGCAATTATGGAATGGATGTAAATAATTGCTTAAATTTTTAAGTTACATGAATTAGAATGTTTTGTTTTGTTTAGAAGAAGTAGTATTGGTGTTTCTTTAAACGACAAGGTCAACTATGAACACATTATATAAAGATGGATACATATACAGGTCACAAGAATATACATTTATGAACACTTTCTCTTTTTTCCACCTTTGGAGTGTTTTGCTTGAATGGTTATTGACAACCTATTTAAGAAAACTCGTAAAATCCATGTTTTCAAACTGATCCTATAAAAAAACTTGGTAGTGGGTAACACAATAACAACATTTTGATTTAATTCCTTAAGCAATCAATGAGCTAATTTCCAGAACATCATTTGTAGGTTCATGAGTATGAGTGACTAATTGGGCCTTGTCATTCTGTCATGGTTTGATAACACTGAAACTCATGCCAAAAAAGCAATCAGAATTAATTAATTTTAGAGGTCAATTTCTCAAATTAATGAATAAACATGGTACAGTACAACTAAATGAATACAGTGCCTATAAAAAGTGGTCACCCTTTTTAATGCTTTTACAAATTAAGCATGATTTTAAAAATATAGGCTTATTTGACAAAAAAAAGAATTGCAAAAAAAACAACTAATATCAAACTAGAAACTCATTTCTTCACATACATAATTCTATAAATAGTCATCCCCTTTAAAGTGACCGACCTAATTCAACAGCCAACTGGTGCTAGTAGTCTGTGGAATGGAGATCAGCTTGGTGGCATGACTCTGTCTCAAGTAATTGTAGTATAAAGAGACCTGTGTCTGGAAGGTCCATTCACTAGGTAATCAGTATTCCTGTCTACCATTACAGCACAAAGACAAAAGAGCACTTCAAGCTAATCACAGAAAAGGTTATTGAAAAGAATAGGCCATAAGGATATAAAAAATCTCTAAAGTGCTCAATATATCCTAATCCATCATCAACAAATGGAAGGTATATGTCACATGTGTAAATCTGCCTACATCAGGTTGTTCTTGCATACTGAGTGACTGTGCAAGAAAGGCGTATGACTACAATGAAGGCGTCACAAGCTTCAGTAGGTGAGATGGGAGAAGCTCAGCATACAACAACTATTGCCTGGATTCTTTGTCAGTCAAAACCTTATGGGACAGCAGCAATGAGAAAGCCAGGGTTGAAGAAAACTCATATACACGTTTCACCTTAGTTTACCAAAAGGCATGTGGGAGATTTCATGGTCAAGTGGAAGAAAGTTTGTTGGTGGTGTCCACCAAACACTATTTGTTTGGTGGACACCAAACACTGCAAATAACCACAAATTCCAATGTTGAGTATGACAACACGAAGATCATGCTGTGGATCCTGCTGCCTCTCTGCAGATTTGTAAAGGAAGAACGTAAAATAATTGCAGCAAAAATGAAGGGAAAGCCTGAAGAACAATTTGTTTTCATCTGCAAGAGAACTGCAGCTTGAGAGAACATTTATTTTCTCTAAAGCTACACAGAAGTGATTTGAAAACAAGGTGTATTTCCTGGAGTGGACCAGTCAAAGCCCAGTCATCAATCCCACAGAGAATCTGTGGCTGGACTTGGAAAAGAGCTGTTCATAGCTGATCCCCAGGCGACCTGGCAGAGCTGGAACAGTTCAGCAAAGAAGAATAGAGTAAAATCACAGCGCCCGTATGTGCAAGCCTGATTGAGACCCATCCACACAGACTCCATGCTGTGATGGCAACTAAGGGTTAATCTCCTAAGTACTGACTTGAAGGGGGCGGATATTTATGCAATCACCTATTTTGTCATTTGTCATCATTTTGAAGAAATCGGTTTTCACATAAGGTTTCTTCTTTTTGTAAATTTAGTTTGTCAAAAAGAAAGCTTGTTGTCATGATTGTTTCATAAAAGCAATAAAAATGATTAAACATGCAAAGTGACACAGATATTTTATAGCTATGATTATATTCATAAATGCATGAACTCTACACTCACCAATAAACACCTTTACAACTCCTACAACAATCTCAAAATGTTGCCAAATGCTTCCGTACTGTTTTAGAAATGAGACTTTTTGGAATATGAACAAAGGATGACTGCACATTTGGCTGTTCATGATCACTTCAGCACACAGCACATAATTGCAGTAATTGATTATCAGGCTATATGAACAATTCAGACTCAGTCGGTATAGCCATTCATTCATTTTTCAGTTTTTACCGTAGAGAAGCTGATGCTTGCTGATTCATTCATCTCCTACGTTTATGATTTACTTTCCAACATGGATTGCTGGATGTCCGTCATTTGAAAACCAGCATGTGGTTTTTGTGCAAAAAATTACAGATACGTGTAAATAAAAAAAGAAAACAGACCAGATTTGTAAGCAAAACAAATAAATAAACATTGCCATGTAAAACGCCAAAATATTTTCAGTCCTACACAGTAAATTTAATATTTTAGCAACCACTTATCCTGCAGAAAAAATTGCTTAAATGAAATAAGTTAAACAAATAAATCTCTGGAACAACAAGTAACAACCGAGGAGGGGATTGGTGGACTTTTTCCCAGCCCCGATCATCCAGCAATGCACCATAGTGGTAAAACGGAAATAAGCTGCTTTTATGGGCTTAATTGACCGTGCACATTCTCTGACATCAGGTTCGCCCTCTTAAAAGGGACCCTATTTATCCCAATCTCCCACACAAGTTCAAGTCAAGGGCTGCTCTCCTAATGCACGCAATAAATCAGAATGTCGGGTCACATAACTACTAGTGCATGACTCAGAAGGGGTACTCAGACGTTTTGATGGAGATCTGTTTATATCCACCATTAGGTGTGCATTGTTGTAGAGTTTTTATTCTGTGGAAAAAATAAACTAAGTATGAACTATTAAAACTAATGAACAGCAGTGAACACATTTTGCTGCATGTTACAGCAACAAACTTCAACATACTTGTTGTGGTTTTATGTGGGATGCCAACACAAAGTAGTGAATTGTGAAGCAGGTTGAAAATTAGATATGGTTTTCAATATTTTTCATAAATAAGCATTTGAAAAGATGGTGTCTGTCTGAAGAACCACCTTTCACTTCAATTATAGCTGCGAGTTGTAGCTGCAGTACTTTTGCATTTTCGGTTGCTGCAATTTTTGCATCTAAAGACTGTATTTTTTTTTCAAAAAAATGTATTTTTGGCTTAAACTTTAAATTCTGCAGATAATTGTTTATTGAAAATAGATTGAAATTTGTGTCTGCAATGCGATGAAATAGGTTGTGCTATGGCTTATTTTGACATCATGCTGCTGCTGTACACAGAACAGTAAATCCAATGTGTTATTTTGATGGGTTTAATGCCTTCAGCACAGATAAATCAGATGGGGATGGTGAAGATAGGAAAATATTGACAAAAGTTTCTACAAGCTCCCCCAACCCCCAAGTTATTTTGCTGAAATTAAATTGGCTGAGTGCAGCCAGGCTGATGTTTTTCAGGGATCTGTTTGGGGCTTGACAAGAGGATTACCAATAAATATATTTAGTGTCTATTGAAAAGGGGTTTACAACCTGAAACTGAATGAATCTTAGATTTACAACACCTTCAATCTGGATAAAAAATATCAGATTTATGCAAGAAAAAAAACTCTATCAACCTCCACGTTAGTCTGAATCTAATGGGTGGATCAAGATGAAATCACTGAAAGAAGAATGTGTTATGGGGGTTTAACTTCAGCTGTACTTTCAGCACACAAATGTGGTCTTCATACCCTGCTGCCCCTCATCTTTTGGCCTCTCCCAGCTCTGTCACAGATTTATATTCATGAGCTTTTGCAGCAAATGGTAACCCTGTAGTTACGCTCCCCACCACTATCACTCTCTGCTAAATTAATATTAATGCATGCGAGCATTGGGTTCAGTTAAGTTTATGGGTAATCATATTCAGTTTATTCCTCATAGGACGCAAGTCACTGTGATTAAAAGCCATAACAGTTGTGTTATGCCCAACAAGGTGTTTCTGGCCTCCAGCTATTTCCAACCTATGTGTGCACTTCAACAATAAAAAAAACAAAAAAAAAAAAGCTAGATGCAAGATGTAAAACTGTACTACCAAATTAGTTAGGCTGGTTAACTTGCAGGTGACAGATTACCTGAACACAGCATCCTTCCTGAGCACCTAATTTCAACAATTACCAGGTTGCTTTACTTGTGGGGACACATTCACTGCTGAGCCGCCAACAGCTATTAGCATAAATCAGTTATTGTCTCCGAACAAATAATGCAGACGGCACCCTCTTAAAACTCTTGTGCTCATTAATTTTATCATTACACCAGCCTCAACAGATCTCCTCGTTCCCGTGCGGGTGATGGATGTGGTCAATGCTAAACCACATTCATCTTGCCCCGCCGTTTCTCGTACAGATCGAAGCCTTGATAATCTGGAATTCCAGCCTGTTTATTAATAGAAGTGAAACATATGTGCTATGCAGATTACAATGTCTCACGTATGCAAGTGTGCTGCTCACCTTGTTTGGCTCTGCAAGATATCCTGTCAGGCTGCAGGATGTATCCTTCTGTGCAGCTGCATCTGTATGACCCGTAGGTGTTTGTGCAGGTTTGGCTGCATGCACCATACATGGCACATTCATCATGATCTTATGGAAAAAAGGGAAGAGAGTCATTTGTAACAAATTAGGTGTTCTCAAACATGACCCAAATACATAAAGTAATGCTAATGTGGTTTCAGTCTGGCACCTCAGGTATAATTACTTCTGTTACCAATAAGCCATCTTTGGAGTCGCAATAACCATTGAGCTACTCTTTAGTACATCTTTTCCAACTGGATCAAATTCTGGAAGTTCAGCTACTTTGATACACTTCCTCCTCCACCAGCATAATCATGCCACTATAATTTATATCATCAACATGAGTTATGTGCAAAGTCACCTGTTCGTGTTGGAAACATAGCCTCTGACATATGTGAAGAGCATTTAAAGAGAGATGTGTAGACAAGCTGTATGATGCATAAATATGTGCTTGAATGTGCATGTGCTTTGGTGTGGGAACGTTGCGTGCAAGAGGCTCTCCCTGCAGACAGTTGGCTCTCATGTACTCTGCAACTCCTACTTATTCATATGAAAGAAATCTGGATGAGGGAAAAGGGAAGGAATGTTGTTGGCAGATTGGATCTGGGGTATGGTTGGGTTCTGGGTTTAGTGGGGAGGCTCCACGGTGTGAAGGGCCCCATCGGCTATAGAGATTCTTACCTCTGCAGCTCGTTCCATCCTCACCGACCTCAAAGCCGTCGGCACAGAAACAGAAGGTGCCGTTTCTCGTCATGACACAGCCGTAGCGGCACCGGAGCTCGTGGCAGGCTGACAGAAGCTCTACAATCGAAAAGAGACGGAGTTAGGAAAATTACTTTTCTGCTTCACAAAAATATGCCTGGTTTCTCTTTTTCCCTCTTAAATATTTCAGTCTCATTTAGCAAAAAAACAACAACAAAAAAGCCAAGCTCATTTGGCCTTTTTTTTCATTTATTTTTTTAAAAACGTGAGCAAAATATAAATTGTTTATTTCTGTTAATTTCGAAGATTATGGCCTGCAGCTAATAAAACCAAAAATTGGGTTATTTAGACAAAATTACTCTAACAATAAGTGTTAAGGTGTTGGTCACCACAATCCCATGGAAACCTGGTCACAGACAGTAACTGACACAATATGCAAAGAGAGTAAGACATAAAATATAAAGAAGCTGGTTGCTGTAATCAACCATGATGGAGACATGAGAACAGGGCAAAGGTGGGGTAGAAAAAGGCCAGAAGCCATGACAATAACGTCTGCAAGAAGAAAATTGTGAAGCAAAACCCATTTAAATGTTTAGGACTAAATCAGAAGCCGTGACCTTAGCCTGGAATCAGTGCTTTATTGGCCACTATCTGTCATATGTTTTTTGTTCAGCTACTCTTAAACCAGTGATAGTGTGATTTGTCGAGATGGCTCCGTAACTACATGACAATTAAATTTCAGAGTATTAATATTTTTCATGCAAATGTCAAGTAGGGAATCAATACAGTTAGAAAATGCATAATGACGGAAAGAAATGTCATCCCCATTAAATGCTCCACAGTACTGTCAGTGGAAAAAAGTTTCAATAATCCCAAAGTGCAGGTTTTAAAACTTATATTAATATGTCAGTCAGATGTCTAGGCCGTCTAAGCAGCACAATTAAATTTTTTTTTTACCAACATTGCATTGTCAAATCTTCATCTGACAGACTGAATGACGTCGTAAGACTCCATAAGAATTGCCAACATTTCATTTTAGGTGTATTTTCAGAATACTGTAATTGGGGGGATATTGCTCTGCAAACACAAGAACATCTAATTGTGGAATGAAGAATATGTCGTAGGACAAATCAATAAGTGGAACAAAAGAGCAAATTAGTCTCGAAACAATGCTTTAGCGACACAAAGGCGGCTGAACTTTCATTAATGTCATCATCCAGCTCAGTGGAGACAGCTGCATATCAATTTTTCCATGATCTTTCCGGTTGCTCTATCTAAAGAAATTAATGAAATGTCACAGCGGTAGATCAAAGTATTTTGTGACAGGCTGCAGTTACACTCAAAGTGATACAAGAAAAAGGCAATCACAAGCTTAGTCATTATTATACAGTGGATCCTTTTTTTCCCTTCCGTTTTATTCTTAGCAGTTGAATTGTGTGCTGTTAGTTATTAATTGTCACTGTTTTCATTATAGGCTACAATATGTCTTGACTCACTACTACATGAAGATGAATGATGTGTTGTTAGGACTAGGCTGATTAATTCTAGGTAAGTATATAGAAACCTATTTGAAGACTTGGAAATATTAAAACCAGTTTAATAGTCTCCAATGAAATTGTGGCCTGTATGAAAACATCTAAATAATTGGTTGTTATGGAGACTCTGTTCTCTCCATGCGTGTTTTAGAGATTTGTCTACCTCACTTAAATACTTGGTGTGCATTGTAGTTAGTTCAGTTGGCTTTAACATAAATGCCATCTTAAAACATGGAGCAAGACTCAATATTTAGTGCACAAGGATGAGACTAGAAGAGATTTTGACAATATTGCGAGGGAAAAAACCCAAAAAAATTCGTACTATTCTGTTTTCACCAATGGAGTAAAAGTTTTATAAATAAGAAACTATGTTTCAAAGAATATGCAATAACTGCAGAATAATCCCATCCAGGTTTGAGTGGTTCAGGGTCAGAAAACGTTTCAATCCAAGGACGTTTTTGACCTTGTTGTTAAAAAAATATTTTCTGTTATTTTTTTCTTAGGCCCTCAAAAAGCATGCAATTGCTTTTATGGTAGAATGAAAAATTGTATTATTTCAAACAAAAATAGAGAGTTTTAGAAAAAGAGAATTTAAGTATATTTTTGAATTTAAAATGCAGGTGGAAAAGAAGCAAAGACTTTGTGAACTAATGACAAAAATATACCTTGTACACATAAGGTCATCTTGTTTTGTTGTGTTTATAATTGATAAAAACACAACCAAACATGATACATTTTAAAACATATTTAGTTTGCTTATTATATTTATATTAAAAAACAATTCTTCATATGTATTATGCTGACTAACGTTGCTAAGAGTCTTTGTGGGGGTCAAGAAAATATGCCTCATATTTGCAGACCTTTGGACTTTTCCATGGTTTGTAGTTTGCATATTTGTCGAATTCTAATGTGTTCCAATTGCCTACAATTAATTGGAAAAAAATAACAAAACTCTTCATCTGAATTTCTTTTTTATTCCTCATAGGAACAAGGTTTATTAAATATAAAACTAACAAAGAAAAACACTGTTCAGTGTGGAGCAATTAAGTTTAGGTTGGATCAGTCAAAGTATTTTTAAAATGTTAATCAAAGTTCAGTTCACACATAATGGGATTATGAAAATGGACAGTATTTTTGTGAGGACAGGAAACTCCTAATAAAGTCCCAACTGTGTTATTAGTGACTTATTGTCATTTTCAGAGGGCTTCACAATCAGTGATGTCTTGTCATTTTTCTAGTCAGTAAAATCCAAAATTCTCCCACAAAAATAGCAAATACTAACTTCTTCATCCTGCTGTGCCAGCACAAGGCAACAACTCAAGACCTTTTTTTCTTAATAAAAAAATGTCAATTCATAGCCATAATAGCATATAAAGCTAAAATACATCACACACTGGCAGTTTCTAGATGGCAAAAGAATTACTTTAATTTGGCAAAAATATTGTGACGTAGTAAGGATAGAAGTAAAGTAACAAATTAGTAATTAAGTTTCCTGACTTTAAAAAATAAAGTAGAAATGCAAAGCAATGCTTCAGTTATATTTATTTTATTGGTAACAATAATTCAGACACCAAAAATTTTTGCCCAACTAAATAAAATGTACACACATTAAAGGTCTGATTTCTTTTCTTTTTTTTCGCATTACTGAGTGTGAGATTCCGATATAAACAAAGTTTTTCTGCACACCTTCTCCATGTAGCCAAACGAATGCAGAGGTAACTGTTGTGAAACAATATCAGTCTCAGAGTGAACTGCTTTTAAGATGGCTTGGAAGGAACAGCAGGGAGGAAAAGCTCTGTGTACTTTGTCTGTTGTGCTGTCAGAGAGGTTTTGATGGAAAGAGTTGTATGTGAAATGACAGAGCTTTCATTTCTGGTACAAATGTGTCTTCTGTATGACAGAAAGTAAGAAAACACAGAAAAACTAAGATGTAAATGCCCAGTAACGACAATGGCTGGAGAGGCTGCTTTGACATTTATGTATTAATACGTCTCCTCTGCTCCTGTGGTGAAAAGATGTTTTTAGTCGAAAATACCTGAAGCTTGATGTACTTGAAAGAGAATGTTTAGAAAAAATATTCCTAAACGATATGCTGCTGGTGCTTTGCACATACAGGATATGCTGCATTAATCATGTCATGGCTCTTCTAAATAAATAAGTACCTTCAAAGAGCACAACCACCCCATAAAAAACTTATGTTTTGAATTAATTTTTTTTAAACAATGGTTAAGGATTGTGTAAAGATAATTCCTGTTCAATGCAACAGAAAAATCTACTGTTCAAGGAGAAATTGTTTAATCTATTGAAATATATTTATATTAAATTCCTGATCAGGCTACATGAATATTATGTCAGTGCAAATAAGAGTACCCCGGTTTTCTTTTCCTCTTTTGTAGATATTTATTAAAGCACCACTATTTGAACTGTTTATTCACATGAATAATGGAAGATTTTGAGTCACAGCTCTGCATGTTGCCTCAATTGAACATAAGTAAAAATAGAAACACGTTTACAACTATGGTATTCCTGCTGTGCCATCAGTAGCGTGCAAACAAGCCTTCAAACAGTTTTCAAAAGGTCTCAGATTTATTAGTTGTTAAGTACCGGTTCATGTTTTAAACACTAATGGTTATGGTTGTGCAGTCCGGGGCTTCATTTTTTCCCAGAAAGATAAAAGTACACTCAGCTTCGAATTGATCTAAAAATAAATATTTTTGACTTGGTTAATAGATGACCAGGATAGGAAGCCACATTTTAATTTTGAGTTTCAGTCATTTTGATTCCTACTGTGCTAATTGATTCTTGAGTCATTATTTTAAATTGATCATTTTTTACTGGTAATGGAAGTCAACCTGTATTTTAAGAAAAAGAAACATGCAGGCTTCACACAGAACAGGTTACAAATTAAGTCAAACACCTCAGGAGCAACAGTTTCTTTGATTAAACTGACAATTCAAACCGGTACAAAAAAAAAGAAAAATAAAGAATGAAACAGTAAGTATGATCACACCTGAATAAAGAGCATTCAGAATGAATAAAAGCAATTCGTTTTTTCAGCTGTTAGCATTTCTGTGAGAATCTAAATAGACCTAAGATACTGATTATACATTTAAAAATGAGAAAGACAGAATTTTCTAAGCTCACCACCAAAGGTAAATCAGTGAAATACCAGTTGAAACATCCAGAAGACGTAAAACCATTGAAGATCTTTCCAGTCATTACGAGGAATGATGATTTTCATACCATTCTTAAAATGAAATCCACATAAAAACAGGGAAAATATATGTTTAAAATGTCTTTTCTTATACACTGACAATGAACAAATAATTTTTAGTCTAAATCTTACAAACTATAGCATATGAAGAATTTGTGTTAATTACGGGCTGGTATTTCGTCTGAACCTGAATACTATAGTTTCTTTGTTTTTTCTGGTAAAAAAAAATATATATATAATAATAATAATAGGGGATTAGTCCTGGCATTAGGTGGAGTAGATTTTAAATGAAAAACTCCCTGTCTTGCTTAACTATGATCTTAATTACTTACTCAAAGTCATAAATTATTCTCTAAATTACTCCAATTTATAAACCCAATTACAAAATGCTAGCAGAAAAATAAATATTTTTTCACTTGGTTCATGATTAACTGATCACAAGCATAAGCACCCTACAGTATGTTTAGTCTTGGTCAAAGTGGGTTTATCTCTGTCATCAACATTTAAATCTGAGCACAGTTAAACTCCATCTTCTTCAGCTGCAGCCAGCTAAGCATAGAAAATGGATAAGCATCACCAGGGTGAGCTTTAACCAGGGCTGTGTTGCAGTCTTCTTTTCTGCCAATTTTTAGAATGACACACAAAAAAACCTACCCTGAGAAAACCAAAGTATTTAAATACATTTATGGTAAAAAAAAAAAAACAACAACAAAAAAACACCTACTTTTAATTATTATATTGGTACATTGAAATACCTTAGCATAATGTGTATATGATCCATCCCTAGTTTATATTGGTTCATTGTGAGCCCATCCTGCTTGCACATTCACATTTCTCAGATCTCAGACTAACCTGAATGCTTTTTAACTCTAAAAGGAACCTGGAAATCCTCTTGAACAAACTCCCACCCAGGGTTACAGAGCAGACCCACTAATGTGGCCACAGTGGAATGAACATCCATCTCAAAAATAAAAGCATGTGCCTGGTAATAATACTTTGTAAAAGCATGTAATTTGTTTCGAAGTTTACAGTGCTTGACAGGCGGGTCAAAGGCTGACGCTTTATCCACTTATACCAGTTTACCTATTGTCAAAGTTGTGTGTGGACCCTGAGTGACCTTTGCATTGCTATTCATCGTGAGGTATAGAGTAGCAAGCATACTTCCCTGTTGTGAAGCAGTAATCAAATGTCTACATGCTGGGCTAAAGATATTCAAAGCTAATCCTTGTATCTGCTCTGAGACGCCAGATGATGAGCTTTTCCTCTTGGCAAACAGAGTGCTGAGGGGATTGTATATCTGGAACTGAGCCTGCTTTTCACATATCTAAGCTACCTCTGCATGCATGAGTCAGTTGTAAAGTGCTTGTTGTATCCCTGACAGTGTAATCTAGAAATAAACAATATGTGTGAGACAGTAAGCATCAAGTTCTTTAGGAAAACTTTTTTGTTTTTCAAAAGGTCACATCCTTCAAAGGATAGATCACAAACTACTTTTTTTTATTTAAATAAGGCAATATTAATGTCTTTTACAGACCACAGACTATTCATTTTATGGTCTATCATAAAATTAATGCAGAGGAAGCATTTGTTCATTATACTTTAATTTAGTTAGTGACTTATGATTTTCTATTTACTTCAAGAATGCAAATAATGTGATAAAGGCCAATTTCTCTTCATCCTGGGAGAGGGACGAAAAAATGCAAGTTAGAAAACAACTGCAAGAAAATAATTGCCATTTTACACTAGGCATTGTCTGCTATGCAATAATCCAACAGTTCTTAAACAACTAGAACTGTAAAAAATAAGGTGGTACGAGATTGTGCACTTTATAGTCTTATTGCCTTTAAGTGTATTAAGTAGAACGGTTAGAAAGTTAAAGAAAATCTTTGCATACATGTTTGTAGGAGGTCCCATGGAAGGATCTAAAAGGTCCAAGCTTCAAAGATAGTAATTGTAATTAAGAAATGACCAAAGGTGCAATATGTGGCAAGAATTAAGTGTAATGTTAAAATGAAGGTTTGTAAGATAACATACTTTAGAAGAAGGGGAGAAAGTTTAGAATTATTTGGATCTAAAACCAATATGATATGTTACAATACTCCAAAAATACAGAACAATATGAAACAAAAACAATAAACACAAACTCAGACTACAAATAGTCTGAGTTTTGATTCTATAAAAGTCAGGTTCCACATTGTAACAAATTTTACTGCTTATTCCTTAAAATGAACTCTTGCAAAATTGCATTGCAAAATCAATCTAGCCTTTGTGTTCTCTGTATCAACTAATAACAATCTAGGGCCACAGAAATGAGTAAAATTAGTGAAATGAATATGACTCTCTATCACCATTTTGTCATGTTTCTACTATGTGTTAAAACTGCCTGCCACAAAACAACACATTTCTCCTCCACTGACTAAATGGTGTTAAGAAGTCATGTTCATGCGACATTTCTGTCAGTCCAGCTTTCATTATTTATGAAAAGAAGGGCCTCCCCAGGTAGTGGTATGACAACACCACATATTCTGTTAGGACCCGTCTGGCCAGATCATAACATGAAGGATCCATCCTCTTCATATCCCAAGCAGCCAACACACACAAAGTTGATCATTTTATATTGCAATTTAATTTAAAAAGATGTATTTTTGATTGAGATGTGACAACAAGTGAGTGAGCAATAATTTCGAAAACAACAAACAAAAGGAAACTATCTGAATATTAAGCAACTTGCCTAATTGAAAGTAAATAAACCAAATGACAAAAACATACCTCCCTAAGAAGAAAAACATGAGATTCCACAAACTATTTTTATTAAAAAAAATTATATATATATATATATATATAAATCGAATGCTGAACTTCCAGCCAGTTACAGAGGACACCAGTATTCACAATGTCCCACCATAAATCTATGTCCATAAGTCTGAATGAATCGTAGTAATTTTGCATAAACTGAGAACACAGTTTAAGCTCTAGGTCTCTAAAGTCAACAAACACAAGTCAACCACAGCATTTGCAAAAGCTTCTGTTCTTCCTAGACCAGAATTATTCCTCTCTTGACAAACATGTGAGATTTTGTACATTAAAAACAAAAATTACACGGGTAACAATGACCCACACCAGTGGAGAATGTACAGCTCAATTCTGTTAAAAGTAAGTTGCAGTACTATTAAAGTTTTGTGACCTAAATATAGATTTTAGTTTAGATCATAGCTTAAAAGCAAGGACATCATGGCAGCATAGATCCCTCACACAACATAATACTCTCAGATCTTCAACATTCAGCCACACAGATGGCAGAATATAAATTCAGAGAGCTGCTTTGTTCCTTTGCCAGTAATAACAAGAAGTCTCACCATGAACAAGAAAACAGTGCTCCAAGGCTAACAGTCAGATTGCCCCATCTGGCCTAGTTCTAGCTTCCCTTTAGGGATGGCCATGGCCTTTGTCTTTGAATAGCCTTTCTCCACAGTCTAGCTTCCCTCCACAGTCAAGGTCTATATTTCACGTGGGACCAAATTCAGATGCAAGCCAAACACAGAAGGTACACCAAATGCCAGTTCAAAGAATCTTTGTAATGTTTTTTTTAAGCATAAGTAAAGAGTTGAACCAATTTCCAGGTCTGTAGCTGGAGTTGATATTATACTTGGTGGCATGATTGACAGGTTTCATTCCACAGCAGTGAAAATGGGGCAAAAAATCTCTTGAGTTTGAACTTTCAGAAAGTCTGCACAGAGAAAAAAGTGTCTGTGCGATGATTGCAGTGACACAGTTTATTGACAGGCATTTAGAAAGTTATCTAAAAAGCTTGAGCATGTCAGCTTTGACATGACATGATGCCTTCCATACAGATAGCAGTACAAACCCTAAACTTGAGAGATATAGATATTCATATAAAAAATGGAACTCTGGAGCTCAAACTAGAAGGCAAACATGTAAATGTTGGTAATCCTCCACAGTCCAATTTGATAAGAGATTTAAAACCTGGTGCACAGCCAGGCTTCTGACATGCCCTGAAAAATTGGAAGCAACGTCATGGGTGTGGGTGTCAGAATCTGCCAGCAAACAATGAAATTTTAATTCTACCCACTCCGGAGGAAGAAAATCCCCTGTAATGGGATTTGATGACACAAGATTGTTTCCTCATATTAGAAAGAGTAATGATATGAGTGACAATATCTTGCCAGACTGTGCAAGAACAAAGTAAGACGCATGAAATATTGATTGCCAGTGTCTGCTCTTGTTGATATAGCGTGTTGTTGGATCTGTCTCAAAGTCGATCACAAGCAGTGATACCACAAGGCCTGAAAAGACTCAAACAGCAAAACAGTTTCTGATACAGAGTTAAAAACGGGGTGAAATTGTAACAAGATACTTTGATAAATTCTGCCGAAACACACAAAAAAACAACAGATTCATCTGTGTGAAATACGGAAACGGAAAACACGCCACTATAGAGAATTGGTACCTCATATGCTTTGGTAAAGTGGCTGCAGCATGATGACGTAACACAGTAAAGAAGCAGTACACATCACAGTGTGGCACAGCAGAGAAGAAAACAATCACTTTGACCACTTACGCCAAATGTTCCATCCATTAGAGGAGCAAAAATTTAATAAATATGCTAATATGTTACAGTACAAGGCTGGCTGAGCACTTTTAACCTACCACAAGAAGAGGAAGAAAAAAATCTCAGTATTTATTTTAAGCTGTATTCATGGCCGGTCATTTTACAACAGGAGCATCACTTATCACCAGCTCCTTCAAGCAGGAGAAAACTGTTTGTTTGGATTGCTATAATGAAAAGTTAATCAAGTGAGATAATTGACTTGTTCAGAAACAAGGGGGTGGGAATGATGTATCTTCTCCCATCAGCTGCTCCTTTTTGAGGTCTGCACTGCAGATCATTTCCACCAATCTCACCTTATCCTGAGCATCTTTCTTTTTCACACCAATCCCTTGCATGTCCTCCTTTTACTGCATCCATGAATCTTCTGTGTTGTTTTTTTCATCTCCCCATCAGCTACATCCTCAAAATCTGTTATCCAATATGTCCTATCTCTTCTCTACAGACAAAAAAACCATCTCAGCGTCGCCTCTTCAACTTAGTCTAAATGGGACAAAACAGGAGGGATGATGGATAATTGACCTTATATCTTTTTCATGAGCCAAGTACAAAAAACCAGGTATGAATTTTTATGAATTATATTGTAATTAGAATGTTGGCTAAGAAAAATTATGGTAAATATTGATAAAAAGAAATAAAATGTGGGTTTATGATAATTAACAAGTAGCAAGCAATGTTGATATAAAATTTATTTGTATAGCACATTTAAAACCAGTTGACCAAAGTGCTTCACATTTTCTTCCAGCCATTATAAGATAGCAAACAAAATACAAAGAAAAAAACAAAAAAACAAGTTAATCAAAATCAGAAGAACATGCAACTCACGCTATGTTGTAAACCACTGAAAACAGAGTTTATTTTTAACAATGGGAAACAAAAAGGTCTGTGTAATGTTGGAAGGCAGTTTGTCCCACACTTTAGGAGCCACAGATAATGAATCTCGATCTCTTCTGATCTCACTCCTAGTTTTGGTACTCTGATAAGATAATCAGAGTACCAAGGAAGGAATATTAGGCTGTAGTAGGGCAGAGAGATAAGGGGGTGCAAGCCCATTTAGGTATTTATAAGTCAACAAGATAATTTTAAAATATATTCAATTACACATGGGGAGCTTGTAAAAGGGGGATAAAACCAGTGAACTGTTTCCAAACCAATGGATTGTTGTTAAGAACCGAAACCTCAGCATCCTGAACAAGCTGCAGACAAGAGAGGAAGACCTGACTGACCCCGACATAAAGTGCATTACAATAATCAAGTCAGGTTGTAATAAAGGCACAGAGTATTTTCCCAAGGTCAGGTCTGGTTAGAACAGGCTTAGATCAATGTTGTTGATTCTAATCTCATTGTGTGGAATACCAGCCATTTCAAATCACACATCAATGGAAATTTTATGACATATCAGTAAGAGGTCCGACATCTTGCATCAAGAAGATCAGATTAAGAAGGTCCATAGCAGATGGAAACGTGACAAGAATTATCTTGATATATAAACTGACATTGTCTTTGAAATTGTTGTGTTAATGTCAACCATTTAAATATTAAATTATAATTTCCAGTACACTCTGCCAACTTATACAATGGTATAAGTTCATGGGTTTTTTTTATTTTTCATTGACAATAACACATTTGGACATAGTCTGTTTTAATTATCTGAAGACATTTCATGAAGTAAGTGAATTCTCTTTTTGTGCTTGAAATAAGAAAATTTTACTTATATAAAATAAGTTATAGACTTAAAGTTTGATTGGTAAATATTGATATTCTAGATTCTAGCACATATTTACTCATAATAAGTAATATTTTCTTAATATCAAGCTTTTATATCTTACTGAAATAATTAAGTACAAAAACACTTAAAATAAGAAAATATTCTAACATAATTGCAGTGTAGCTCTCTGCTTTACTGAAAAAACCCTATCTATATATATATATATATTTTAAAAAAATGAAACATATAAAATTGAGCTGATCTGCTTATTAAACTTAAGTTTAAGACTATCCCCAGATTTATCACAGACTGCTTAAGGCATGGCTCGAGACAGCCAAGGATCACAGGAAGAGAGCAAGTTGTAGAACTAGAGCTAAACCAAATAAGTTTAATCATAATGAAAACAGAAAAGTTGAATCCATCCAGGTATCATCAAGACACTTAACGGAGGATGGATGGAGCAATAACTATTAATACGATTCTGGGGCAAATCTTCAATCATCAGCATAACAATGAAAATAAAGACCAGGCTTTTCTTTAATAGACCCCAGCTGAGGCAGGAATGATAAAAACAAAAATGGACCCCACATGAATGAACACTATTTTCTCTAAGTCTCTAGAAAGTAAAGAACATTTTGGAAATTTGTTTCAAATGCAAACAAGCTGAGTGGTCAAGTCCAAGTTATCTCAAGTAATATTACTCACAGTAACAAAAAAGTGCTTTAAAATAATAATTTCACTTACAGTATTTAGGTAAATTCTCTGTCTCAGACAATCTAGTCATATGTTAAACTATAACTTACTGCTATTTACCATAATGTTTAAATTTAACTTCTCAGATCCAGGCACAAAAAAGTAGAACCAAGGAAACACCTGAGAAAAAAAACTGTCAGAGAAGTTTAAGTTGCTGAAATATCTTTAAAAAGAAGCATGATCCCACAACCTAATGAAATTCAAAAGCTGAAGTGAAATAAAGTCACTGGTATCCATCAGTCTCTGGAACTCCAGCAAGCCACATGTAGAGCCATTATCCACAATCAGTTAAAAAGCAAAGCCATGGTGAATCATCACAGATGGGGTCAGCCTATCAAAATTACTCAGAGTGCAAAACCTCCAGGACATTACAAAAGAACTGAGACCAACATCTAAAGCTTGACAGACATCACTTTCCTCAGGTAAGGTCAGAGTGCATCATTCAACAATTAGAATGAGAATGGATGAAAATGGCATCCACAGAAGGTTTCTGAGGCAAAAGATAGAATGCAAGAATCCAAAGAAACCCACTAAATCCTCCAGACACAATGAAGGTTTTATAGAGACAAAGTCAGAGATGCTTGTGTCCAGACATGAAAATGCTCCCAATGTGGCTGAATTAAACCAAGTCCATTAGAAGGAGACAGCAAAAATTTCTCCACAGCAATGTAAAAGACTCTTTGTAAGTAACTGCAAATACTTCACGCCAGTTATAAACACACTCATCCAAATCTTAAATTTATTTACCAGAATCAAGGCTTGATGAAGGGAAACACTTGTACCTTTTGAACTCTTTGAGGTGTTATTCAGTTTTCATATTTGAAATATTGCAACACAATTCTCCACCGGGGTGAAAACCTCAAAATCAGAGTCCATTGAGAGGTGCAATGGAATCATACTCTGCAGCATAGTGTGGCGACTTTAGCTTTACTGTGAGCGGTGAAGTAGGTCCTTCACAAGGACCGTAAAATCCAGCACATACATGACCAGTTTCACAGAACAAGGTATTAGAATAGGAGTCTATGTCTGTCAACAGTGGTGGAATGAAAAGTTCAGTGTGAAAGAAACCTTTGTTGTCTGAAGGGGTTTCAAATGCCTTACTTCTCTTAGACTGCAATCTAAATAGAGCATGAAACTACTTTTTATATTCTCATTGACCGGCTCCCTCAATGTATTTTTTCTCCACACTTCACAATCAAGGAATGGGCTAATTCTGTGGCATAAATGTCAAGTATTCATGAGCTATTACCATATCAGCTTGTTAATGATCAATGAGATTTGGGGGCCGTGCTTAGTTTGTTGATGTGTTGTTTAAATGCCAGTTGAAATGAAACATGTTCTGAACTACATCATGTTCCTGACACTGTTTTTATGTGCATTGCACTCTTATTAGGAGATTATGCATTCCCTACGTGCTTGGTTGATACAGAAAGCGTAAAGGCCTTCATACATTTCTTTCAGTTCAGAAACTAGAGTAGTGATTAACATGACATGCTTTCCTTAAAGAAGACAGTCTTCACCTTAACTCAGATTTTAAAAATCCTGCAATTCATCATTCCCATTTCCGAATTTTTACACTTTTTTTTAGGACATTTTATTTATTTATATTTTTTGGTAAAAGACCAAGACCCATTTCTTTTTCCAGCACCAGACTTTTGTATTGGTAGTATTTACCCAGAACGCCCTTCGCTATAGTTCATTTTCTGGTTTTCGAATATGCATCCAAACTGAGTCAGAGTTCACTTCAACTGAACAAAGACCAGGATTTTTTCAGACCAGATTTTGCCATTTTGGTTAGCATCAGCATTTGATTGACCATTCATGCCTCCCTAAGCAAATCAGACATAGACAAATGCACCACATTTCAATTAAGGTGCATTCACACCAAACAGGGCTGGTGTGAATACATGCTAAATTTAATAAGTTTTGAAATTTTTATAAAATTTTGTTAATTAAAATTGATATATAAATGTCTGTACAATCCAGCTCCTTCTGTTCTCAGTGAACTTATAGTTCTACTCAGAGCGGTGGGCTCTGCCACACGAGGAATCTCCAGTGGAAACATCAAAGTGCCTCTGAGACAGACATCATCTGGACAGTCTGCTTTTTCAGTTCTTTGCTCTCAGCTGTGGAACTCCTTGTTCCACAGCAACTGGATTCATAGTAGGGACATTTATATGATATTAAAGGTGTTTTAGTGATATGACTTTACTACTTTTAATCACCTCAAAACCAGTCTTCCAGACAAACACAAGAGGATATATAACTATTAGGCTGTGGACAAATCACAGTGGGTTGTAAGCAGCACATTATTTACATTCAGGTGAATAAGGATGTTTTTACCGGAGGAATCCAAAGCATATTATGTAAAAAAATGAAACCAAGATGGTCTTAAAGATATAATTCAGAAATATTCCATCTGAGCTGTGACAAGATCAGTGCAAAATTACATACTGTGGTAGCAAATACATGCATACCAGACATTTGTGACAGACATGATTTCATCTATAACCTTCACCAATAACTGCTCACTAAATATGTCCTTAGCACAACACAAAACAGTACTAAAATGCAACAAGCACAATAAAAAAGTCAAGACTATGGGGAAAAATGGTGAAGGCAAAGAAATTAAAACCATAAATCGAGCAGTTGGACAGCTATTATCTGTTGTGAGTGTGGTATCAGACATCCCCTATTGGATGCATTCTGAGATTATTTTTTTCATTTATTCAAATATTTTGTCAAAAAAACTGTAACTTGTATTTTACTTATATTTGATCCCCATTTTGTTGATTTTATATTGAATTTTAATGCACTTTGCTCAACGGTTTTAGTTTTCAAGGTGCAATTGGGAGACCACAACACCAGAACTGGTAACTAAGTGTATATACACAGTCTAATTAGGAAAAACAAACATTTCAGTATATATTTTTAATGAAAGTAAAAGTGAATAGTACGATATGCATCATACTATGCTGCATAGTTGTCTGTAATTTATTGAAATTTCTATGAAAGTTGATAGAAATAATAAAAAAAATTTTAAGCTTACAAAAAAGATACGTTGCAATGAATGGGAATGCATCGCAATATTTCCTTGCCAGAATATGTTTGTAATCCTGGAATGTTATGTTCTGTTGGGCACATGGAGAAAAATATTGGATACAAGGAAAAATCTGATCTAGCTGTAAAAAACCCCAGGTTGTAATTATTTGAAATGTCCTTTATTTGAGTCATAAAACCTAATGAAGGACATTATGGGGAAGGGAATTACTGGGATAAAAATGTTAAATAGATTACATTTCAGTCAGTAATTGGCACTGCTCTTAACTACTGTGATTTTTTTTAAAAACTTGTAAATGAAAACTTGAATAACCTTCACTATTTCAATTAATTATTTTAAAATTCAAGACGAAAGATTGAAGAACCATGTGACAGCACAGATCTTTTCATTCAAACCTCAAATCATTTAGTGACAATAGTGTGAAAGTGAATTAGTTGTTTGCAAGATTTAGATTTGATTACTTAGTGTTTTTTTGTTTTTTTTGTCAACAACTCCCAAAACTTTAAAACAAGAGAAGTAGGATTTCTTTGTGTTGTGTAAGTATAAGTTTAGAATCCGAATAAATTGGGTTCGTTTTATTAAAGCGTTTTTCTTTCTCATGTCATCAAATGTTACTGGAAAACCTTGGAATCAGTTTTCAAAGTTCAGATGTAGGTCAGTTCTTGCCCAGAGCTTGGTTGAGCAAGTGCACTGCATGTGACAGCATTGGAATAACACCGTCATTCTAACCAATGAGTAATCTGTTTCAATAACATTGAAACAGATTAAATGTGTTTTGTTTTCACCTTTAAGGACAGCTCTTGCGATATAACAAGAAGCTTGATAACTGACCAAGTTCTATTTATTTAGGACTGACATTTGTCTTCTTCAAATGCAAGAAGCAGAGACTTCAGAGCTCCCACAGCGCAACCGGTAGCATACGATTAAAAATGAGTCTTCTGAAGGTGAGCAAAAAGAGTTTGATGGTTTTCCATATGGGTACCTTCATTTCAAGGCCTCGTGGGAAACTCAGCATGTATATTCATAAGAGGTGGGCAAAAAGGGGAGGGAAAGTTTTTAAGAGAACCAGCTGGTTGCCTTCGACTTGTCTCTGGTGACCTCAATTTCTCCTGCTTCATTGAGTTTGATGTGTCCACGTCCTAAACTGTAGCTCTTGCTTAGGGAACTTGTGAAGAATCTTAAATTATTACAGCGTTAAATCATAACGAAGAACATGGAGCAAGACATGAAAACTGAACAAAAGGGGTAATAAAATTATACTATACAAGACTAATGCATCAAGTATTGCCATGAACTGAGAAGGGTACATTGTGCAGCTTTCAAACTTTTCAAAGCTGATGATTCACTGAGGAAGAAATGGAAATATTTATAAATTAATAAAAAAAATTTCATTACAACTATAAATCATGTTCTTTACTAATCAGCTGTATGTGTGATGTATCTTTAGACTGAGTTCTACACTATTATACAATACTATTGTGGGCGTAAACCCAAACCATTTAAACTAAAGTGATAATGTTACAAGACAGTTCCCTTTAGACTTGGAAATAAGTGAAACTACTCCAAGAAACATGTCCACTTAAACTAAAATTATGTAACATTGATTATATTCATCCATGATTTGATTCTGACAAAACAATATATCCTTTATTTATTCCCCTTTCCAGATTACTTACAAAATTATGATTTATAAGACAATTCTGCAAAACAGCAGCATAGGAAATCCTGTATTACGTATTTGTCTTTTTTGTTTTTTGCAAGAAATAACTACAATCAACTCTCCACTCAATAATAGACAAACATTACATATTTTTTCTATGTATATGCATCTTTGTCTCATTACCTCTATCAGAAGACCATAGCATAGTTTCTTTCATCAGATATATTTCACATAAGTTACCTCATAAACTAGATACTGAATGTTTTCATGATATGGTCTGAAATAAAGAATTTTACCCCTAGTATTTTTTACAATTAAACCTGATTTTAGTAAGATGCCAGGGTAAGTAGATTTTCTGTATGGAGCCCACAGCTACACTCCACCTCTCGCCTCCCATATGTTTCTGCATACTGCTGGTTAGCTGATCAAAAAGTGTACGAAAAAAAGTTGACCTGTTTGAAGATATTTACAGTGATGGTGTGGAAATGATATACGCATCGATCGTCTCTTTCATGAAGGTAACACCAACACTTTGAGTGACATGGCTGTTGAGAAGATGACTGCAGGTTGGCTGCCTCAGGTATTAGATATGCAACACTACATACACCGTAGGGCAAAAAGTACATTCTATGCAAGACACACCAGTGATAAACTTAAATACATAACGAAGTACAGAAATATATTTATAACAGTGGAAATCGATACAGTTTTTCTCATTTTTAACAGCAAAAATTATGATTGCTTCCTGTTTTAAATAAAGTCCTCAGGACAAGTTATGACATAGTGAAAAACTGAAGTATAATTCTGCAATAGTTTACAGATAAAACGTAATATTTTATGTGTTGACTTATAAAAAACTTGTATGTTTTTGGTATTATATCTACATCAATTCATATCCAATAAAACTTGGACAAAGACTTAAAAAAAAGGTTTATTTTTCTCTTCATCTCTAGGTTTTAAGTGGAAGGCGATTGTGAGAAGAAGGAATTATACAGCAAGGTCAGTTTCTGTCCTATTGCGTTCTCACTGCATTTCAGAAGAATAACAGAATAAGAGGTGTTCTTATAGGAATTCATTATGGCCAAGGTAATTCATAAGTGGCAGCCAAACACTATCAATGTGTACTTATGACTATCAAGAACGCTATAAACTGGGTGGATTCCACTGTACATTTTTTGCACTGTACTTGACACAGTATCTCATCATTTTATGTTTCTATTATAAATTCTCACTTTAATGCCGGTGTTGTACTTTTCAAAGATAAAGGCTAATATGCACACGCACGCACACACACACACACACACACACACACACACACACACACACACACACACACACACACACACACACACACACACACAGTTTGACAATCACTGTGGGTTCCTCCAGGTTGGACTACAGTGTTTTAGAAAAACAGTAATTGTTTCAAATAACAATGTACTTTAAAAAAAAGGAAGGTTGACGTGTAATATCCTATGATTCTTGGCTTGACTGTTCCAAAATCCAATCATATTCTGATCAGTGTTTTTCACTGACCAGAAATGAGTGCTGACCAGTTCATCTTGAAAGGTTGTTATTACTGAATTAAGTGGAATCAAAGTCTCTTATATCATTAAAATGAATTTAGAGTAACCACCAAAATGTAACAAACTAACTGCATTCAATGCACACAAAGACAGAGACTTAATCTGTTGGCAAATAATCAATATAACTATTGCACTAATTACTAAAACTGCACTAATCACATAAATCCCAAACATCAGGTTTGAAAGACAGTTAACATATTGCCTTGGTATTTTTTTTCTTGGTTTAAAATAAGTTATAAAGCCTGTATTACAGTATTACTGCAACTCATGTTTTACACATGCAGTAAGACGTTGGCCACAAACACCCATTGGTTAATTTATTATGCAAGTTTATTTAGTCACCAACACAAATGGTGATCTCAGCCAATGAGGTAAAACGCCTTGCTGAAAATGTATTGAGCTACCATTTCTCTTGACATGCTAACCAGTTAAACACATTTACACTAGAGCCACATTTACAAAGACCCACTCTTAGATGCGTACCCATTCATACACTTATTAACGGTCGGGGAAAACTTGGGTTGAAGTGCTATGACAAGGTCCACATCATCATGTGGCATAAGCAGAAGCTGGAAATGAATGCAATTGCAAGACAAGTACTCTTCCCTTTGAGCAGCAGTTGCTCAGTTTGCTGTAGTTCAAACTGAGCATAGAAACGGGAAAGAAAGAGGATTTAAGTTTAAATGTGACAAGCTTGTCTGAGTATTTCAGAAACTGATGAAATACTGGAAATCTCATATACAACCTTCTTACTGATTCAGAGACAATGTTTTGTAAAAAAAAAAAAAAAGCCTTAATCAATTTACTGACTGGTTTAGGTCACTGAAAGGCCATAGCCAAGGTATGCATCCTACCATGTCTAAACGCACAACATGTTGAGCCTTGAAGCAGATGGACTGCAGCGACATAAGACCACACAGGCTGCCACTCATGTAAGCTGAAGACATAAAACTGTGACTACAATTCAAACAAGCTCACCAAAATTTAACAGATTGGGAAAACATTCCCTGGTCCAGTAATTCTCTTTATTGGCTGTGAGATTTAGAGTGTAGGGTTCAGATTTTGAGGTCAATAGTACAATCCCACTTTATATGCATAATTAAAATTGCTGATGGTGATATAATGGTGTGGGAGATATTTTCTTTGCTCACTTTTGTCTCTTTATCACCTATTAGGTATTATATTAGGATTTTATTTGGCAGGTTATTGCATCAAATGAAAAATTTCAAACTGGATTCTTGAAGATGATAATGTCAAAATATCATGACATGTAACTATTGCACTATTGCACAACTATTGCACTATTGAACATGATAATGTCATTGTCTCCAATGGCCTCTACATTAATCGGATGTATGTTTTATGGAAAGCATCATGGAAGTGCAGTTTACAAACTTGTAGGAACTGCATGATGGTATCATTTCAATATGGCTTAAATCTTTTAAGGAATGTTTCAAGCACTTTATTGAATCTATGCTATGAAGAATTATGGTATGTCTTAAGACAAAAAATGTCAAACCACAATTAGCAAGGCGCTCCAAATAAGATGGAAAATTATTTTAAATAAATGTCACCTGGTCATGGCAGAGGGAAAGAAAAAATAAAAGCATTTTGAGTTTGATATGTATATTATCTCAAGTTGGATTATTTAAAAAAAATGAAATAAATACAGACTGTTGGTGAAATCAACATTATAAAAGACCTGGAAATCAGAAATCAGTTACTTGCTCAATGCATCTTTTATTCCTACAACATCTCTGAAGTGACACTGAGAAACAAAACAAGACGGCTTCTTCAGTACCTAATACCTTCCGTTATCCCCAAATCTGCAGATTAAATTTAGCAAGATTAAATTAATGGCAATGTAAAAAGAAAGAGAGAGGCAAATACTTAAATAGTGTTTTCTTCCTTTAGGACAGTGAATCAGACACTGACACCTCTTTGCACCTCTGATTCATACACGGACTCATCCCAGCTTGACTTTAACTGTCTTACAGGGTCAGGACAGGTTGCGGTTTATGTCTGACGGGTGCTATTGTTGTGTCAAGACCTCAGCGATTGCAGGCCAAATATTGCCTCCTCGTAGAAGCCAGGTGTCCGTAACAGCTTGGAGTATTTGCACAAAAGGTAAGCAACAACAAAAACTTGTGTACAGCACAACACCTGGCGCTGCCATCCCGCTGCTTCTCTCGGCTGCTCTGACAGTAGGGATGACGAGAAATCACCCTGGCAACCGGTTCAACAGCAAAAGGGGGAAAATGCCAACTCAAAACATGAAATAAGCTGTTCTTTGTCATCTGCTAAGTAGCTGATGAAAGTGTATTAAAGAACAAAACAAACAGCTTCTAACTGTGGATAAAAATGAACTATTAGAAAAACACATATCTGGAATATGTCTTGCTAAAATATGCAATAGTATTTTAGGGAACATTAACTAGATATGAAAGTTAAACACTTTCCACAAATACATGCTTTAAAAATTAATTCTCATTTAATGGGTGTAATAAATTATACAACGTTAATAATCCAAATAAGATGAGCACAATCTGATTAATTGCTGTGATAATGAAAACTCTTATCATTTTATGCATTCTAAACCCAAGGCAAGAGAAATGAACATGAAAGCGTCTCTTACCTCGACAGTGAACTCCTTCGTCGTACCCGTCCTCACAGTCTCTGGCCCCGTTGCAGAGCTTGTTGAAATGAATACATTTTCTCGTCCCAATACACTGTATGTGATTGAGGGGACATCTGATCACCACCTCCTGTGCACCTGAAACAGAAAAAAAGAGAAACCAGAACAATAATTAATCATGTCCACACCAAGAGGAAAATCCCGGTTTTAGGCAAAATATGGAGCGCACACCAGTCCACGAAAAAAGATTCACCATCATTTGTTTTATTTGCAAGTAAACATTTTTTTCCCGTCGACCTGCTCATACCTCAAGACCTCTTTTACATGAGGAAGAACCTGCGCATATGCAAATATATTTATACTTCACAGCATTGTTCTCCACACACAACAGATGTTTCCCCACGTTGCTCTGCAGCCGCATTTGGTTAAAATCCTATAACAAACTACCTGACTGCCACAGCCAGCCAGGCGAACAGCGGAGAGCAGCTGTTTAGGGATTCATGAGGCACATAGATAAGTGACCCTCATTCATGTGTGAGCCCCAGGAGCACATAAAACACAGCTGACCAGCACACTCGCACTGTAAAAAGCCATATTTCCACCTTAACTACACTGACATCAATTACGAATTAGCTATTGTGGGCAGCTAATGGGAAGATTTATGACCCATCAGCTGAGAGATAAAACTATTCCTAAAAGTTCTTACACCCATGCTACACCAATTTTGAATTTTGTGAACATTATCTATTAGCGGAGCCCACTTCTATCTGAAAAGGTGAGACTACCCAATTAATGTGGCTAACAAAAAGAAGGGTGACAGCCTGTTCAGGGTTTTACACAAGAGAGATGTGGACATGGAAGTGTATCTGTGGACTGATGCAATAATGACTTATATCATTATCTCCTTCCAACCGTTCAATTGCCAAGAAATGGTGACTGACTAATGAAAGTACCTTGGCTACAGCAAGGGAAGCACAAAAGACTTGCACTGCTTTTATGCCCCATTTAGTTATTTCAGCTGTAGGTAGCCTTGCCCATTAGGTTTTTATGTTTCTTGAATGAAGGGAACTGGTAGTTTCCAGAAATAGTTTCAAACATCCCTTCATGGCTTTGTTGTGAACATTTAGGCTTTACTAACAACTGCACATCTTGAAACTTGTATACTTTCACTATCAGTATAAAGGATGTATATACTGCAAAAGTATTCACATTAGTTGTGCGTTTACAAACTCACAGTTCACCATATTCTGTTGGGGCATGTAATAAACCAAGTGGAAGGAAAATAAAATATTTTTAAAATTTTGAGAAATGTATGCATTTGTTTCCAGCCCCTTTACTCTAATACCCCCCAAAATCAATCCAGTGCATCCATTTGCTTTGAAAAGTCATCTAATGAGTAAATAGAAACCAATCCACAGCTCAGGTGGGAGAATGTGTTGACAGGGCAATTATTAGCTGTGCACTCCACAAAAATGGCCTTAATTGCCAAGTGACAAAAAAGAAATCCGTTTGCAGTTTGCCACGATCCATGTGGAGGACAAGGCGGCAGCATGTGAAAGGCTCTGGTCAGATGAGATCGAAGTTAAATGTGTCAGGCTACATGTAAACAGTATAAGTAGAGAAAAAAAAACACTACAGCCATTCAAATACATGATCTCCATGGTAAAACAGGTTCGTGGTGGGAACAGGGAAGCGTTCAGTCAATGGAAAAATGGATGGAGGAAAAAGCATCAGAAAGTGTATTAGATGACATCAAAACCTGGAACTAGAGCAAAGGCTCAACTTCTTCCAAGGCAATGAACCTAAGCTTACAGCCAAAACTGCAATCAAATATTTTAGAAGAAAACATTTTTTTGTTGTAGGATGTCCAGATTTGAATTAATTTCGGAAGTGATGTCAAGACCTTCAGGCTAGTAGGGAGATACGATACAATTCTTCAGTTGCAAATGGACAAAAAAGGTGGTGCTACAAAGATTTGACTCTTTAAGGCTGAAAACAAACAAACAGTCAGATTGTGTAAAATTCCTCCTCCCCTTTCTAATTAAGGTCTAAAATGTGTTGGTCTGTCACACAACGCCCCAGTAAAAACACTGGCGTTGTGTGGAAAAAAGATGAGAAAATGTTCGTTAGGGTATAAACAGTTTTGCAAGAGACTTTATATAAAATGCTAAATTAAAATGTAAGTTCTAAATTTTTTGGAAAAGTATAAAGAAGGGAAGAAGAAGAAGGAAAAAGGCTGGTCTTCACAGAACAAGCCATCCCTCACCTGAGTGTCCATTTGGCAAAGGTGCTATTTAACACGCAGCTCTAAGGGTCTGTGACGGCAAAACAGTCCTGTCAGCCTCTTTTTTCTGGTTTCTCGCCACATGGGTTCTAATCTAATGTGATAAGGGGAGGGATGAGGCATGAATATTCAGTGGCGCTGATCTGTTATGCAGGGGTATACAGATGGTCTCTTAACAGCTGAGGTGGACAGAATCCCTGTATTATGTTCCAAACTACTGTACTATACTTCAGTTACTCAAAGTCAAAGAGATAAGATCGTTTGTTTGTCCTTCATTTGACTGCAAGGTGCTAAAGTCATTTAAATCCCAGACTTTGCTTCATGTATGCATGCAGAGACCTCAGCAGAACTTAAGCTTTAAAAAAATAAGGTTTCTTTTGAAGCATTTAGCAGAAAAAAAGGAAGGAAACTATGATCAATTTATAAAGAGATGTCATTTTTACATCAACAGCCTGCGATTCAACCAGTAAAACCCAATAAATGTATTTTTGTGTGTGTGTGTGAGTGTATTATACTCCCAATTCCCTAGAACATTTGGCTGCGATCACAGGCAGCAGAAAGAATGTGACATTTTATTTAACATCACAAGAGGGATCACAAAAGCTACCGCAATGCCTTTTATAATGTGGCCTTACACCGATCATGTTCCGATGTTTTCCAAATACCAACTCACACATCACTGCTTGACACCGCAGCTTCAAACATATCATTACTCTCCTCTGGCTCTCCATCAGCACAGCTGCTGAGATCTAAGTAATCAAACTCACAGTTTTTTTTACGTAAGTGAAAACTAGATTTGAGAGGATTCTAAATATAAAATGCTTCTCAGAGATTAATCTTGCGCTTCTTCTGAACTCTAAATTTGATGGGTCATAGTAACCTAGTATTTTGTGGAGGCTACACACATTTCTATGAATCATATCAGTTTTTCTTAGGCTTTTTACACAAGACAGAGTGTAAAAGTCATCAAGCTTCACTCTGCTGGGGGAAACCGTAAGTTCACACTAAAACTCAAAATGTTTCCTCTGACTCTGTGGCACAGATAGCTGGTACCCATGGTTTTAATTGCAATCAGTAAGTATGTACTGTTTTGTCACATGCCAATCACAACTTCAGTGTGTGCAATTTAAATTTTATGTTACTGACCAACATAATGTTCATAAAGGCGAAGTGGAAGAAAATTGTATCCAAAGCCGAGAAAAACCTTTACAAGTAAGAACAAAAAAGTGTGAAAAGTGTGGCATGCATTTTTATTCAGGTGACTGCTGGATTTCATTTAGGGGAATCAGAGTAAAGGGTGTTGAATACCAATGCAAAAAGTTTTATTTCTGAGACATTTGGAAAATCGTTTCCTTTTACTTCACAATTATTAAAGCTTTGTTGTATCATATAAGAGCCAGATAAAACACATTTAGACTTGTGGCTGTAAGTTGACATGTGAAAATATTTCAGTGGGACCAATAGATTTATTTAGAATAAAAATTTCTGTGCTAAACGAACTGAATTGCTGAAGCCCAATACTCTTATTTGACAGGAATTGCTTTCTGCCATTTTGTAAAAACTCCTAACATAACTGAATGAAACTTAAATTACAGATCAATTTGATACACTCTAAGTTCATCATATACTGTGCTTTTCACCTTGATCATCTTAAAGTTTTGAGTCCTAACTCTAAATGCGAGTTCATTTAAAGCAGTGGTACAACAGGCATTTCTTGTTCACTCGAGAGCAACACGTCTCCCAAGGTGGGATTAATGTGAAGTTAAAATAACCAAGAAGTATTACGTCATGCTTCTTGGTTATGAAGCATGACCAAGAAGCATGACATTGCGGACAAATGTCCGCATGACATTTACATGCGGACATTTACATTTCCGCATGTAAATGTCTTTATGCGGAAGACATTTACAAAATAACATAAACACATAACTAGAACTGGAACCAGCAAATGCAGAGCAGGGTCATCGACATCGATTTAGGTACTCAGAAGCTGCTGGGCAAATGGGAGAAATTAACATGAAACATAATGAGACCAACTGTTTCTTTTTATGTGTTGTAGGTATGTGCGTTTCGCCAACCAATGATGTAAAGGTAAAATATTCCTGCTTCCTGAAATGTCACAGTTTATTTTTTATTATATTATCCAAAATTATGTTTTGGTATATGGTAACAGAATTCATAAGTTTTAAAGTTACATCTTGAAGGGTCTGCAGCAACAGTATTTCACATGTTATCTTAAGAAGCGAAAACTGCAGATCAGTTTTACATTTGTAATAACACAAATTATTACAAAACAAAAAGAAAAGATGCTGATCCGACTTATGTTTCAAATAGTTTTTGCAGTTTCCTGGCAACAAATTGTGGGCAGATGCAGAAAAATGGAGTAAACAAGAGCAAAGTTTTCTACCAACACAGCCTTGCTTCACTACATGCAAAGTACTGTTCCCTCTCTCTGGGCTGTGTCTTTAAAAGGCGCAGTGGTCCTAACAGCAAGGGCTCTTTAAAAGGATTATTCTCTTGTGTGACCTTTATATACCTGGCATTTAGAAAACTGTACTCAGCCAAAAAGTAGTTTTTTCTGTACTTGTCCATATTTGTTAAAAGAAAACAACATAAATAAATAAAACAGCTTCTATACGGCAAACATTTGCAGAGTAATGCAAAATAAAGTGCTTTACATATGACATGTCTTTAGCACTAACATCTCAAAAAGTACCATTTTATTTTTGATTTGATCAATTGAAACAATTAACAACCAGCCTGCTCCATAATTTAAAATGAACATCTTCCTAGTGAGAAAAAAAATGTAGTTTGTGTGCTTTCCTTGGGTTTCTTTATTGAAACAAAATTTCCAATAAAATACAATTAAATAATGCCATAATTCTTCCAAGACCCAAAATCGGCAACTATAGCCAAATAAATTTTGTAGGCACTAAAACCACTCTTCCATTCTTAATTTGAATAATACTGTTTTAACCACAATCTAAAGCTTTTGAATCTTCTAGATTTTCTGGTTTATCAATCTTTCTCAACTCTTAGCTTCTCAGTTTGCTAATTCAAAGATAGAAAAGTTTTTGGAAGGAATGGGAGTCCTGCAAATGCTTGTGCTCATTAGGATAATGCCTGTCTGAACTATGAGAAAAGTTACTACATCTACTTTAATACTGCCATAATTTTAGTTTTTGTGTTACAAGTTTTGCTACAAGCCGTTCTACAGTGGAGATTTAATATGCTTGCGACAGCGTAGTTACATTTTCAGACAGGGTATCAGACAGTTGGGTCTCAGAGCTACGGCTCTCATACGGTAATTTTCCTGATTTTCTTCTCCTCTATTGACAAATTCCCATGAAAAATATCTATTTTATGGGCTTGGAGTAAAGATTTCAATATTGTTACAATTGTCTTGGGTTTTCATTATGTTACACACCAATCAATCTCTGAGATCAGAACTCTGCATGAGACAACATCGCCCTTTGGTAACTTTTGGCGGAGGGTCCAGCTGCTTTAAGTTCATTTTTTTGGGCTGTTTTTTTTAACCTCCAAGTTAATGTTAGATAACTGTAAAAAAAAAAAAAAAAGAAAAAAAGATATAAGTATAGTTTTTCAAATTACATTTCTAAAACGCATGCCATTTATTTTTTTTCATTATGGAATATGTAGAATATTACAGATGATCAATATTACAGGTTTTGCGTTAGGGGACAGAGCGAAAGCCAACTCAATTAACACCTGCAAAATCCCTGGGAACCCATTTCCTTTTGTTGCAATAACTCTCTGTTTGCTGCAAATGCTGAGCCTTCTTTCCTTCACATTTCCAGGTAAAACTCTCTGTTTCATTTCACTGAGCAGTGGAATAGAGTCAGGCATTAACACTCATGACACCCTGGTTTCACTGCACAGCGAAGAATCAATACATAAGTCTACTAAGAAGAATGGGAGCCTGCAGGACAATTTAGCAAAGCTTAGCTTTAAAACAGAAGTGGGAAAAAAGTATGCAAAAAACTTAATTGAAAAAGAGCTACCTAATTAATATTGAGAACTTTCTCACAGTCTAGCGTTTATATAATAATTAATTTTAGGAGCAACAGCAAAGCTGGTCAGAGTTGATTTGGTGATAGATTGAGCCAAACAAGACCTTATTAGAGGATATTTTAAAGGCAGAGGACACTTGAACATGGGGCAGAGGTTCACATTCACACTGAGCAACCATAAACTTAGAGAGTTACAACAGAAAATCTTAAAAAATCATATTAATCAGTCAAAAAACATACTGTGCTAAACTTCAATTGAGAATATGTGGCAACACTTGAGAATATCTGTTCATATGATCGCCATTCAGTGAAAATGAGCTTGAGCTTTTTGTTTTTGTTTTAAAGTCATTGGGCAAAGCTAAATTTTTTGGACATGCTAAGCTGTAATATCCACTGCAGATCCAAATGACTAGCTGTAGTTTCAGCAAAGGTTAGCGCTATTGAAAGGAGCTTTATATATTGGTATGTCATATTTAGAAAAATATTTAACAATAAAAAAAATCTGGATAGTTTTCTTTCCCCTTTACAGTTATTGTGTTGGTTATAAATAAAAATAGAGTCCAATCGATTATATTAAAGTTTGTAACTTTAGTTAAATGGTTCAGGGGGGGTCCGTACTTTAACACCAAAGTATCTTAAATGTGCAGCCGTGCTTTTGTTGTGGTCTAATGGAAAAGAAAGTAAAAGTGTTGGTCAAGACACACACTGTGACTGATCTGTTGTTTAGACCGTTTGTTTATTTTGTGAGGTTTGCTGCACATTCTATTATACTTTCTCACTGTGAAGGCGAATTACAGACAGACCTCATGTTGACGCTGAGGCTCTTGATGAATATTTATTTTGCTTTTGCTGCCGGTGTAAATGATGTTGAGACTCAGTAACTTGGCTATGCCCTTGACTGTTTGGTGACATGTGCATCTGAGCCCAGCAGGCCAGCTTTCCTCAGCAGGGAATCCTGCTGATTCCTGATTGTGTTGGTTGTATTTTATATGAGATTTGATTGCTAAGTGGTTTATGATTAAACCCAATGTTTGTTGGGATTTGCTTTTATTTACCTCATAATAACACTCATACTAAGTTTGTGTACCATCCAGTATAAGAATGAAAGAGATGTGCCACTTCATATTTTCAGCCAATTATTTCAGTCTTACTGAAATTTTGTTCTGGACTATAAATAAAAGTAAATAGGAAAAAAAGGATGGTCATGTTTTCGTGTCTTGGCATAGTCAGGCTCATTACAAGTATGTTGAAATATACTTAAATAGAATAATAATAGAATAGAACAGTGGTTCTTAACCTGGGTTTGATCGAACCCCAGGGGTTCGGCGGAGCCTCTGCCGCGGAGGTAAAGACACACTTGTGTAAAGTCGTGATGACGCCCGGCTTTGGCATCACTTGCTGCAGAGGATCACGTTACATTGCTTATCAATCAGAGCTGCGGAGGAGGAGCTCTGATTGAAGGAGTTCCACTCTCAGCATGGATTTGAACTTGTGTCTTTAATTACTTCAGCAAATCTCACAGTTTTTACCAAATTCTGTAGCTTTCGGTGTTCTTCTAAATCTGTTCCTTAATCGCATCTTTTCGGGGTTGGTACTGCCTCTAGTGGCATGAGGGTGGTAACACAACTAATTTAATTACATTACTAAATCAGAATACCGCAAAGCCTTTATTATTTATATTTAATGTTTTATTATCATAAGAATGTAGAGCTAATTAAATGACCTGTTGAAACTGTGACAAATTTTAAATACCTTGGGTCGTTCCTGACTATATTTTGAAGAACTGTTCTCAGAGACTATACCTTTTAAGAAGACTTGGTGATCCTGGGGTAACACAACTAGACTATAGTTTGGTCACCCCTATGTCTTGAATTTTGGATTTTTGAATTTTTTATTTATCACTTCAGAAGGGTTCAGTGATCCAGGCTGGTGGACAAACAGTAGCACACACAATTAAGAGCTTCCCTGGGTGGGTGAGGACCAACACCATATGATATGTGAGTGCTACTGGGCTGTAGCTGAAGACACTAGTACCATACAGAAGGTCTTCCACCACTGTGGTGCGTTCCCTAGCCTCAGGGCCACATTGAACATGTCTCTTATGGTTCCACAGAGTTGATCTAGACCAAGCCTTAGGAGCTGCTAGCTGATGCCATCCAGCCCTTCGGCCTTTTGCACCTTGATCTTTCACAGTTCGTTCTTCACCTGAAGTGTTGTAAGGGACAGGGTGGTGGTGTGGGAGGGAGTCCTCTGAAGTGGAATGGGAGTGTGATGGCTGAGAGCTGAAAGGTGTGAAGTCCAGGGAAGAAAAACAGGCAGTTGTTGAAGATAAGGGGGATTTTGCAGCAGGAGAGATAGAGCGGGGGGCGGAGGGGCGAGAGAATGATCAAATCTGTTGAAGAATTGGTTCAGATCATTCGCCCACCATAAAAAATAAATAAATAAAAATCTGCAGCAGCACAGTGAAGGTCTTCACATTCAGTGAAGGTCTGAATATACAAATATTGAAGTCCATTACTGCTGCAGACAATTTTTAAAAGAGCTAGACTCTATTTAAATGCTTCGTCTTTTTAAAAAGCATACACACATATTTATGCATGCATTTTTAATATGCAGTGTAGAAGCTTACGCTAGCTATGAGTATTTGCTTCTTAACAGATTAACTTTCTATTAAGTGTAAAAGCTAAATGCTAGCACAACCTTTTATGCTTTGTTTTTAGAATAAATGTGTAATAACACTATGCAGGTTCAAAATAAGAATAATAACCACTTTATATGTATAAAAATGACAAAGTATTAATTAATTACAGCAATAAACAGAATTTCTACTTTGTTTAATTTCGCATCAGTGACCTAATTTTAATTTTGTCTAATGATAAGACACATAAAATTAGCGTTAGAGTGGTTGTGGTCATCCTGAGCTCTCTTAGTTACTTTCTCATTTATTTTTCACTCCGTGTAAGCTACAACTGGCCAGGTATTTTGTTTTGCTGAGACCTTCCTCGAGGAAGGCATCTTCCCACGGACATTACCCCTGCCCTGCTATTAACTTTTTACTTTCTTTTAAGCCCTTAATATGCAACAAAATGCCTGCATGCTGTTTTTCTATTATGTTTTCTAGAGGTGAGAATTAAGGAGTTTTAACATAGAAAGTACTCCTACATCAATTTGTTTTCTGCTTTTTGTGAGCCATTATTGCAAAGTTCATGCTCATGTTTACATGAACATAAGTAATCAGAATTGAACGGCGAGTCAGAATAAAAATGTGTGAAACTGCATGAATGAAACGGCACATTTCAGCTGAATTTTAGATGTGGTGTTTGGAACGGGGGCTTCTTTTCCCTCTCAGTTCAAGTTAATATTAAACTCACAACACAATTAATAATAGATAATGACGCCCAGCTCCTGAATGAGTCCTTTCCCAAACCAATGTTCTTGACAGTTTAGAAAGTTGAACACGACTAGGTGTTGTAACAGGATAATGAAACCAAACAGACTTCAAGGCTGGCTTAGGAACAGATGAAGCAAAAAAACATCAGACTATTAGGGTGGTTAAGACATGTAGGCCAAGCTTAGTTCAATTCAAATTCAATAAAAAATTTTTAAAAATCAGTCAATTTAACAGGATGAGTGGTTAAAAATTTAACCAAAAAAACATATAACCACAAAAAAGGCGAAGAATGCTTCCATTTGCTAAGCAAAATATATACAAATATTAATGTGGATGTACATTTGATTCAAACGTATGCATTAGATAGTTGTTGTTATAATTGTATCATCATTCATTTCACTCTCCTTTGATAAGTGTATGCAGGTTTCTCAAAAACACTGCATATTGAGTCAATGTATAAAAGGCATTTCAAACAATTCATGCTGATTTACATTCAAGTCCAGCGCCTCCTTTCTTGTGAGTTGAATGACACTTGCGATTCTGATTACAGGATAACATTCTCAGCTGGAGTCCTGCTACGGTTAACTCAGTGTGCCTCTGTGTCTGCTGCGAATTAGCTTTTGCCTTAGCTATGCTTTTCTTTCCTGCTGCACCAGCAGGGGAATAATGTAGATTTTAATACTTAAATGTCAAACTGACTCCATGACAGCAGGCATGTTAAGTTTATAAAATATGCTCTCTTTCTTCGGTTCTTAAGGTGACAAGCTGGGACGTAGTCATTCACAACATTCGTAGTTGGAGGGAATACAGAGGGGAAAATGTGTCAGTGCAGCTTAGTCGCTAAGATGGGGGGGTTTGTGAGAGCAAAGACAAAGCTGTAGCCTGCTCCTCCCAGTGCATCACTTCTGACAGGAATGAGACATAGTGTGGGTACAAGATTGTCACCAGGCAACAAAATTCTTGCACTAATAGTTTTGCCAAAAGACAAATGCTCAAACATATGGAAATCTGATAACCAACATCGGGAGGAGCAACAAAACTGAGAGCATGCAAATGACACTGGTGACAAAAAATCTAGGTTTTTCTTTAATATAACTATCACATGTTGACAGAAGGATTTAAAAAATGATAATTATGGAATGAATAACTCCAAATACAGATCAAACACACACAACATTTGTTGCATCCGTTTCCTTGAACAGTGGAGAGAACAGATGGGACAAGCCTGCAGAAATGTGGCAAAGGTACCAGAGAGGACAAACAATGAAAAAAAGTGTCTCATTTTAAAGATTTGCATATTTAATAAAATCAAGCAAAATTCACACACGACTGGCTAAACGTGCTCAGTTAATTGTGATGATTTTAAATGACAGTGAATGTGTTCTTAAATTATTTCCACATGACAAGAAAGAGAAGAAGAAGCAAACACGATTTCAAACTAATCTTTAACATGATGGTACGCCAAGAATCTTAAATATTTTTGAAACAACATAATATAACCTTAGAGCTTTGATATCTGTCACTTAAAGAACACCACTCTGAAAAGGAATGAAAAGGAACTAATGGTCTTGCATATATTAGAAAAAGATTGTCGAGATACAAAGCCTTTAAGGAATGATTTTCATATGTAGACATTTTCTTTATGAGCCAACAGAAGGCTGAGATCTTAGAAAAATGGTACATAATGCAAAAAGGACAGTCCTTTAGCTCAATAACACAGTGCTACGCTACATTACCCCCCAAACCTCCAGTCTACTGGCGCCAATTCCCTTGAGAACCAGACACATTAGTGATACATTTATTTCAATATGGGGCCTGCCAGATAAACTGCCCTGCAACAAGTTGGTAGGACGATTCTAAAGCATAATTATAGACACAGCAACTCCAACCCAGATATATAGTTTAGTGATTCTACAAGTCTTTTGTCAGTTATACCGCCAAATACTTATTTGTAAGGTATGATTGACATTATTTTCATTTGAATATTTTTCCTTTCTCATTTTATTAAACGGTAAAAGACTGTATAGTCCTTGTGTGAAATTAAAAGAAAAATCCTCCTAGTCCTTTTTTTTGCCTGCTATTGAGTTTAGCATAACGTATGAACCAGTGATATAAGTAATTACAGTAAATGTCAAACCTATTTACATGAGTAGTTGTTCATGCATTATTTACTTTGATGTCCCATTTCTTTGTGAACTCTGACCAATTTCTATTAAAATTATGACTTGCAAAACACTTGATATGAGATATGATACATAAACATCAATATTAGGACTATAGATTCCCTAAATAAATATATGTCAGTCTACATACAGCACACAACGGGTGAAAATAAGCGAAAGAGCTCTAAAATGCAAATCTGAATCTATATGTAAATGTAAATATACAATTTCAGGCACATAATTTCATACCAAAAAAAAGAAGAAAAAAAAAGGAGGAAAGTCCAATATTTAATTTAAGAACACACAAGAGGGGGACAAATATATCAAACATACAGTACTGTACTTTTATACATTTACAATTCCTAAGACGTCTGTCACCGTCACCATTGCCCACATTTTCGGTGCCAATAGATGTGAAGGAAACTTCCCCTCCTTTGCAATCAACACTTACAATTTCAAAACTATATATTATCTGCAGTTGTTACGGCAACCAAATGTAATAGTGCGCTATTGTAATGGTTGGACCTGACAAGAAGAAAGCAAATTAATAACACTCAATAGAACAATGACAGAGACAGACATGAGGAAGAAATTGTTTATTTTAATTACACTTCTTGTTTTTTTTAAGTTTTCTGTTGAATAGGCATGGATTTAAAATTAGAAAACCGAGGGGAAGGTTCCTCAGGGAAAGGCACTGGGTGATGTATCCTCCCCTGTTGGTGAAGAAAAATCAAAAGAGAAAGCCCTGAGAGAGAGAGAGAGCTGACTTTGAACAGCCGTCATCCCACTTCGCCTCCAGAACCCCGAGATCAACAATGGCAACGATTAGGTCAAGCCAATCATCAGCCATGAAACACAGCTCCTGTGCCCATGTTTTTGAAGTCAGCCACTGACCCCTTTTATTGTCTCTTCCTCTGGGAGTGACAATTCAATCAGAGGATTCACTGGTCTCCATGTTCACCAGATTCACAAAGCTCCTTATGGCAGCACAACTAAGAGGAGCCAAAAGTCCATGAAATCCTTTCCTAAAGGATTCATGATGGATTTAGCTTCTAAATATTCTCTGCAAGCGTGAAGCATCAATATAGGAAGGGAGTAAATGCTGACAGCCATTAGCACAAGGAAAAAATTTTTTATGACACCAGAACAAGTTTTACGTAAAATGAATTATGACTGTCCCACTTTATCTCAAACGCACAGCAAATAGCAAAACCAAGTGTCTCAAGACTGCCTTGACATTTAGACGTCCTTTTAAGTTTAATGCACAAATTAAGAGATTATGCTTCACTTTGCATTTGTTTCATCTCTCCACCTCAACTGCTGAAGGAGTAGAAGGAGTTGTCCAAAGAGAAAAAGGTTTGCCTAATTATTGCATGACAAAAGGTGCTAAATTGCTTTTGTCTAGGCCTTTCTTTTGTCACACATGAAGACCAGCTGCTTTCTTTGATTCATGAGCTACTGGCATCAGCTGTCTGTTCCTGTGAGCCTAGCAGCTGAGTGGATAAAACTCTTGTCTCCTCCTAGACTCTGGCTATTCCAATCTAAGGCCACCTTTCTTTCCTGCTTCCCAATAATCCCTGAAGTCCCAGTGATTACATCTCCCTGACCAAGCAGAGCAAGGGAGAGAGAAGCAATGTGTGCTACTGTTCTTATATATATAGATGACATGAGTTTAATATATGACCTCATCTCCTTCCTAAGATATTAAACCCTCTATGTGTAAGACCCACAATACTGTGTCAAATCAAAGCAGGCCTGCTTGCTGCTCCACAATATGTCGAATTTCCGCTGCTTTTACTTCAATTCAGGGACTGGGATCTGAAACGAGGGCTTTTTCTCCACAGCTTTCTGCAATCCTTGGTATTATTTAAGAAGGCAGAGTGCATTTCAATCCTGTCTTTTGTTTGTTGGGCAAAGCTGATCTAATTCCCTTTCTATCGAGACATAATCCACGATAATACGGCACCAATTTCTTTAGATGAATATGCAGGGTCTTCTTCCTGCAGGCTTGGTAAATAAAACTGTGCCAACATTAATCAAAGTGATAATTAATTGCGTTTTGGAGATTATATCTCTTGGGCCCCAGTCACTGTGTGAATCTCTATATTAGATATATTCATATTGTATTCAAAAATCTTCACTTGTAAAGGGCTAACTAGAGATTTAGTCCCTTAAAGCTGCAGCTATCGTTGTAATATAATAAAATATAGCGGCTAACCTTCTCTTAAAACATGCAATGGTTTCAACATATGCTATGTTCAATTAAACCTTTCTGCTAGCAAGCCAGTTAGTCAAACTGTGAAAATGTCTGTTTGAC